>JAIUJO010000688.1:0-22500 GCA_023846275.1 Vanilla planifolia | reverse complement strand
GCACATGAATGCACACACGTCTATAGCGATAGACACAAACATGCATACTCACATGCACCTTTGCACACACACAGACATACGCAAACACTCAAGTGCCAATGCACATAGTTACAATAACATGCAAAAAATCATATGCACACATGCGTACAAACACACCAGCACACATGCATACCTATGGATGCACATGCACACACAAATGTACCCATGTATGCACATGCATATACACACACTCACATACACAAGTATTTGAACATATGCTTAAGCATAAGCACACATGCACCCTTACACACACACGTATGCACATACGCACGCACACATGCACACAAACATAATCACATACATGCACCCACATACATGCAGACACACATGCTTGAAACACACCCACATCAGCACATGCTTACACACATGCACAAACGCATAAACACACATACACATATATGAACAAAAACATCCGCATCTACACATGCTCATGAACACACACTAAGATGCAAATACAAAAAAATATGAAGTCACACACACATGTGCACATACACATGCACATACACACAAACACATATACATGCACACACACACACCAAGAACAGATGCACACTCATGCACACACACATGCCCACACACATGCATGCACATGCACATAGACTCACATAAATGGTCACAATTATACATGCACACATGCACACAAATAGATACACCCATGCACATGTATGCACACACACACCCACACACACCAACACAAACACACATGCATACACATATGCACACACACATACACAAGCAAACATACATTCACATACTCAAACATGCATGCAAACTAGAACACATGCATATAGAAGTGAACACACAAATGCACCTACACACATGCACACACACCCACACTGATATGAACACACTCACACATGCACATAAATGTAAACACATGTACAATCACACACACATATATGCACACACACACACATGAACAAACACACACATGCACCAACACACACAGACATGTGCTCGCATGCAAACACACACATGCATACACACACACATACACACTCACTCATGTGCACACACACTCATACATGTAAAAAACACCCATACACACTTACATCAATAAGCACACACATGCACATATGCAAACACACACAGACGTAGACATACACATACACAAAACATGTGCAAATGCATACCCCCCACACATGCACACACATACAAACTTGCACACACACATGAACATAGAGAAAAATGAATAGACATGAATGCACGTAACAACACATGCATATGCACACACAAGCACAAATGTACTCACACAAAGGAACATAGACACATGCACAAGCACACTCATGCAAAATAAAAAACATAAGTACACATGTACACAAGTAGACACATATGGATGGAAACAATTGCATGGGCACATATGTGCATGGGCATGCACACATACACACACACATACATATGCATTGCATACACACACATGCAAACAAGTTCAAACATAAATGCACATACAAATGCACACATACTTGTATGCACCCACATGCAAACACTTGCATGGGCACACACAATCACACACACATGCACACACATCCACATAAACACATGTGCATGTAGAAACACTCACGTGGGCTTGCACACAAAACACACATACATGCACACACACATGTGGCATGGACACACTTGTACACTAGTACACACATGCACCAACACACTCTCAGAAGCAAAACACACACACATGCACACAAATATTCAAAAGCACACAAAGTCATATATGTACACATGCGCACACATGTATGTACATACACACCCATGTGGGAGCACATACACACACATAGACACTCTCATCACACATACAAAAATGCAAACAAATGCACACACGTACATGTACGCATACACATATGCACATAAATTTTGCATGTATAATAGCACACATGGACATACATGTGCACACACAAACTCACCAACATATGCACATATTCATGCATGCACACACACACAACATGCACTTGCAAGCACACATACAAGCTAGCACAAGGACACCACACATGCATGTACACATACAAAACGTGCACACAAATGTCTACACATGTACAACCACACACCTACACATGCACACACACATGTTCTCGCATGCACATTCACACACATACACAAATGTATTCGAGCACATCCACACACATACACATACCTGAATAACCACACCCACTCAAAATAATGAACACACATTAGCATGTGCACACACACACCAAAAAAATACTTGCATGTTGTGTGCACCTATACATGCACACACTCATGTATGTAAGTGCACACTTAAATGCACAACCACATGCATAGACAACACATCCCCTCACACTCACACACATGCACACACATACAAATACAAACCTACAAAACAAGCACACATACACATGCAGCACATATTACACACATGTATGCATACAATAACACAGACATGAATGCACAAGCACAAACATATTCACACGCAGACATGCACAGACACACATAAAGGGACATAGACATGCACAAATACACATGGAAGCACAAACACAATCACACATGTGCATAAGCAGGGACACTTGCATGCATATAAACACACATGCACAATACACACAAAGACATACACACATGCACAAACAGACATGCATGTACATACATATATGCATATGCACACATAGATCCATAGACACACATCTACACACTCATGTTGGCACACTTGCACTTGAATGTATGCACCCATGGACACACTCAAGCATACACATAAACACACACAAACATGTAGGCACACCTACACATACAATCACTCACATACACATATGCACACACACATACACTCACACACATGTAGACACATGCACACATAGACACAAAACATGAACCATCACACACACATAAGAATATAAAGTGCATGCACATGCACATGACACAAACAGATATGTACCAATGGATATGCACACACATGCATGTACACACACAACCATATGCACACATGCACACAAGTAAGCATGCATACAAGCACACATGCACACAAATACACACAAGCATGCATAGGTAGATAAACATAGTAGTGCAAGCACACTGAAAAATGCATGCACAAGCAAATGCATACACACATGCACACACACACACATACGCATGGACACACATGCACTCCCATACACACATACATGCACACACACACACACATGCACAAGAAGATTTGTACACATAATAGCACAACACAAGTGCATACATACAAACAAGCACACATGCACACACACATACACACTCACGTGCACCCACACCACATGCACACATACACACAAAGACACACACACATGCATAAGCACAAGCATGTATATGCACATGCACACTGATGCTCACACACACATGTATAGTCTCATAGATATGCACTCACATAGGAAAACACACACACACATGCATGGACACTTGCACACGTACAAATGCTGATGCACAGGCACATTCACATACGTGCATGTATACTCATACATGGATAGACACAAACACAAACACACACACACACATGGACTTGCATATTCACACATGAAAACAAACAACATGCATACACGCATTCATAGAGACACAAAAATATAACATGTATATGCATGATAAACAAACAGACACACACATAAGTATTCACACACATGTAGATACACATACACACAAGAAAACACATACACATGCACACAAGCACACATGTGTGTGTGTACACACACACATGCATATGCATGTAGACATGCATACACACATGCACACACAGAACACACATGCACATAATCATGCATGCACACACACACACACATAAACACACACACATACGCACACACACACACATGTGCATACACACTCCTACCCACACATACATTCAAAAAAGAACACGCATGTTCACACACACACATGTATGCCCACACAAACATATACATAACCCTACATGCACACACACACATAGATTCACAAAAAAGCACTTACAACACATAGACATATGCATACACATACACATAAGTAGGCACACACACACACACAAAAAAATGCACGTGAACATACACATGCAAACACATAGGTAGGTGCACACACACACACACACTCACATGCACACACACATGCATGCACATAATAGATACACTCATGCATCAAGCATACATTCATACAAATACACACACACACACACACAAACAAACACACACATGCACAAACACACACATCCATAGACACATATGTAAACTCATGGAAACACAAGAATGTACATGCACAAACACATATGCAGACACACATGCACAAGAGTACACACATACACCCACACACACCTGCATACAGACAGACATAAATAGTTGCATACAGAGACACTAGCACATAGACACATTGATGCACACCACACAGAGAAGCACACACACACAAATTGATGCACATAAATGAATGCACACACTAACTTATAACGTCACCCATAAACACACACACATATGAATAGACAAAGACACAAAACATGTGCACACACACACACAAACACACAATGAACACTTTTGCATATGCATACACAATTGGAGATGCACCCACTCGAATGCACATGTACATAGACTCACATATGCACACATACACAACATATGTACATGTGTCCATGCACATATACACATATATATACAAAGACACACACATCCATATATGTACACATGCACACATTAACACATGCAAATGTGTAAGCACCACATACACACATGTGCATGCATACACACACAAACATGCACACACAGAAACAAACACACACACCCGCACATTCGAACACACACATGCACCAATGCAATCACTTGCACACACATGTGCTTGCTTACACACACACAATTGCCAACACAAACACCCCACCCCTCATATAGACATACACACATGCTTTTATACACACATATACTCACACACACACACACAAACTCACATTCACTAGTATGCACACACGTTGACACACACACATGTACACACACAATTTCACACATGCATATGCACAACAACACATACGTATAGACAGATGCATTTCACAAACACATGCACACTCATATGTACACACGTACACACTTGCAAAAACATGTACACATACACACAAATATACACACACATATGCACATGTAAACAAAAGCAAGCACATACACATAAACGTTCTTGTGGATAGACACACTTGAACACACAACCACACAAGGACATGTGCATGCATGCGCACACACACATGAACACACACCCATGCACAAGTGTGTGTGCACACACACATATACATAGAAACACATGTACACATATGCAGACACTTGCACACATATAGACACATTCATACAGGGACAAACATTGACATGCACACATACACACACACACACACTCATACCTACACATACACATGCATACATGCACACACACTCACACTCCTATACACATCAGCATTTATATACCTACACATACACATGCATACATGCACACACACTCACACTCCTATACACATCAGCATTTATATACATACACATTACACATACGAACACATGTGCATTGAAACACAAACACATGCACGTATGCATGCATCCCATGCACCCATACCAACATGTGCACCCGTGAACACACACATATATAAACACATGCACATGCACATGCACACACATTCACTCGCACAAGCATAATAGATACTTGCACAAGCACACACACTTACACGCAAAGGAACACATAGGCAAAAACAAAGGACACACACATGTGCACATATAGACACACATAGACATAATCACACACACACACACATGAACAAAAACACGTGCACACACATACACATGCACAAACACACTCAGATGTACATACACTCATCATACAAATGCACGCATATGCGGTCACATGTACACACATGCTGTCACATGCATACATGCACATATACACACTCACAATCACACACACACATAGGCATGCAAAGATGTATACATGCACACACAAACATTATTCACACACAAATACAAACACACATGCACACACTTATGTACAAATGCACACATATGCATATATACAAACACACACATGTAGTCACACAAGTACACACATGCACACACACACACATGTAGAGACCCATATGTACATAGATGTACTCACACACCAACAAACAATAATGGCCATGCACTTACACACATGCATGTGCACACACAAACACAAAACCATACATGCACACAAACACACATGCATATACACAAAGACATGCATACACACATACCCATACACACATATGTCTATCTACATGCATATGAAAGCATACGCTAACACAAACACACACAGATGAACACACAAAACAAGCACACACACATATGTAGATATGCACAAACATGTCCATGCACATGTATAGACACTCACACACATAGACACACACACACACATACACACACATGCACATATGCATCTGCACAAATTAACATAACTCCAAAACACGTGGACACACACATGATCATACACATGCACATGCATGCATACATGCATACACACACATTCATGCATGTATGTACACAAGCAGGCATGCATGTATGTACACAAGCAGGCATGCATATAGTAGCACATAAACATGCACACACAGTTAGATGCATGCACACACACACATGCAGGTATGTAGATGCACACCAAAACAAACTCACACACATACCCACACATACACATGCACACACACACACACATGGACACACACAAACAAGACCATGCAAGCACACATACACACATGCAAGCACATACAAGGACACAAGCACACACATGCATAAACACAAACACACAAACACAAACACAAGTATGCATGCACATGTACACACACACATACAGGCATGCACACAAACACACATAAGCATAAAAATATATGCATACACACACACATAACAATGCACACATTCCTTTAGACACTTTCACATGGAAAACTACAACACATACACACATAGTAACACCTACGTGCACACACATATATGCACACACAAGCGTACTAATATACACACATGCACATATATATATATATACATATACATATATGCATGCACAAAACACAAGTACAGATATGCATATGTGCACACATAAATGTACTAGCACATGCATGCACACACACACGCACACACTCACATGCACACCGATGCACACACACATACACATGCTTGCAATCACAAATGCTTGCACACATAAATAGAGATATACATCGATAAATGCATATGCACTTGCAGACATAAGCACACACACACAGACATACACATGCATTCCAATGCACATGCACACACACACCCACATGCACATGCACATGCACACACACACATGTGCACATAAATAGAAACACACATACACACACACACAAGTGCAAACAAACACACATGTCTACACACAAACATGCACATCAACACACATGAACACATATGTACCTATGCACATGCACACATAGACGCACACTCACCCACAAACACACCCCTTAACATACACTCGCAAATACACATGCATGCACACAAACACACACGAACACATAAACATGCACATACAGGTGCACGCACATACGCACATGAATGGAGACACATACACATACAAATGCTCATGCATAGTCATATACACCCACACATATGCACCAATACATACAAACACACACACATAAAGAAACACCCATGCATATGCACATGCACACATATGCAAACACATGCACACATGCCCACATGTAAGCACACACGTGCAAGTACACACAAATGCACAAAAACACACAACCACACACATGCATGCACATGGGCACACATTGCACCCCAAACATGCACACACATGCATGCGATGCACAAACACACTCACTCACACATGTACACATGCACTGACATTCATACACTTACACACACTTGCATGCACTCACACAAACACAAGAACACAAGTAAACAAGCACACGCTCACACAAACACAATCTATAACAAATACATAACCATACACATGTGCACTCATGTATACACACATGCACATTCACACACATATTGCACATGCACACAAAGTACACACAGACAAGCATGCATGCACACCCACACCCTTGCACCCATGCACCCACACCCATACACAAAACTGCACAAACCCAAACTGACACACTTAAATGCACCCCACCATGCACATGCATATGCACATACACACAAAAATAGAAGTAAGTAAACACACTTACATAGGTACATGCATACACATATATGCACATGCACATGCAAACACAAGTACACATACGAGCATGCACACACATGCACCTACATGCATACAGACGCAGCCACATGCACGCACATGCACACACACAAGCAAGCATATACTAACACACGTATACATACACACAAGCTCTCACACACCCTTATACACACACATACACAAAACACACACACACGCATGCACACAGAAATGTGTATGCTTCACACATATCCCTACCCACACATGAGAAACTACACACATGTACACACACATCTTACATGCATAAGCTCACACCCATAAGTGTGTGCATGCACACATGCAAAAACGCACACAATAAAAATACACCTACACAAAGATGTACACATATATACACACACTTTCATGTACACACTTATCCACATGCACATACATAAGCATGCACACACACACATGCATGCACGTATGAACTCACACATGAATACATGCACATATACACGCACCTGCACATGAACAAACAAGTATGCATGAACACACACAAATGCACATGTACATGCAAATACAAGCACAGAAATGCATGCATACACACACATAAATATGCACACACACTTCCACATGCACAGGAACAAATATGCACACATACATAGATATATGCATATATAGACACATGCAAGCATGCATGCATGGTTGCACATATATATACTCCCAAACATGCACACATGCTTTCAAACATAAACTCAAATCAATGCACATCTACACATGCATGCACATACTTACAGACACATGCACAAACTCTCACATATATGTATATAAACCCTTTCGCTCACACACGCATACACACTTATGCACAACCATGCACATGCATAACCACACACACAAGCACACAAACAAATAAAGGCACAAACACACATGCACACAATCACTCACACATGAATACACACATGCACACCCATGCACATATGCACACACACTTGCATGCACACATTCACATACAAAAGCACACACACACACACAAACATATATGTTCAAACATGTGCATAGGTATATACACATGTACAAACACCCATACTTCATATGCAATCATATGCAAGTAGACATGGGTGCAGGCACACACACACACACACAAACACATGCACATATATTCACCAGCATGCACACATGTACACTTACAAACATGCATGAATGCAAACACATGCACACAAATAGGCACTTGCACAAACACAAAAACACACACATGCACAAATGCGCTTACATGTACGTAGACACACACATGGACATAAACACATGCACAAATTCATAGACTCACCCAAACACACACACATATACGAATGAACACATGCTCGCACACACACAGACATGCACACACACAATATACCTATACAAAGACCCACACATATGCATGCACACATATACCCACACATGTGCACACACATACACACACACACACAAGCACATGCACACATGCATGCAAATGCATTCACACAAGCACATAGCCACATGCATGCATAGATACACACACATACAAGCACACACACATATATACACAAATGCCCACTAATGCACACACACACATAAACACACACTCAGTCATGTACACCCACATACATGTCCATGCACCCACATAGTTACACACAAATGCACACACACAAATTCACACATATGGACACACACATGCACACACATAGGTTCACACATATGCACACACACACACACATACATACAAACATGTATACATACACAAACACACATACACACACACACACACCTATGCACACATGCATATAAAGATACACATGTGCTCACACAAATACATGCTTAATAGCAAGCACACACATAAATGCACACACACACACACACATGCACATACACACATGCATGCTAATTATGTAGATGCACATGTGCTTGCACACTCACATTCTCACACATGCATGTACGCACACATGCAGACACATGCACCCACACATACTAATATGTGCACAGATGCACATGCTCAAATGTATGAATGTGCACATACATGCACACACATATGCATTGACACACATAGTCACAAATGCATGCTTACGCATACACACACATGTCAACACATACAAAGACAAACACACACAAGCAAGTATGCACACACACATGCACACACATACATGCACATATACCTAAACATACATGGGCATGATCATGTAGAATACTTGCATGCATATACACATGCACATGTATGTACACTAACAAGCACACACATGCACAAACTCACCTACACATGCATGCACATATGCACCCATATATGTACACACATGCACATTCACTTGCACACATATGTTCAAACACACACACATGCACACAAAAAATGCACAAATGCATGCCCTTACACACACATAGCATGCACACATGTACTACTAACATACACACACAACCACACATGCACACACAAATATGTACACATAATAAATGCACACATAGACACATACATATAACACATGAAAACACATACACATACACACAAGCATGTGCACACAGGCATGGATAGACCCAAGAAAGCATGCACCCACACATACACACACATACACACACACACACACACATGTAGACATACTTTCACACACCCATGCATTCAGACATGTGCACATGCAAACACACGAACACACATATGAAAGACACATGCCTTCACTTGCACACCACCAATAGCATAGAAATATGAATATTCACACACTCACACATGCACATGAATAAGCACACACGTGCACATACACACATGCACACAAAAACATGCACACACATGCAAGAACAAGAAGATGCACACTTATGCACACACACACATGCACACACATGCATAAACATGCACACACACATAACAAACATGTACAAACACAAAATGCACACTCTCACACATACACACATCCATAAGGACATTTTCATGCATGTTTACATGCGGACACATGAGCACCCATTCTTACACATGCATGTGTGCACACATACATACATGTATGCACAAACACACACAAATGCACATCCACACTCACCAAAAGACTCCCATACATGAACAAACAAACACACACACACACACACACACACACACACACACACACACACACATATATATATATATATATATATATATATATATGCACATACATAAACAAAAATACAATCACACATGCACAACCACAAATGCACACATGCACAAGCAGCCATAGATTCATATGCACTCACACACACACATGCATGTATGCACGCACATGCAGACATGCTCACAAAGACTCACACTTGCGTACACACTCACACACATACACATGCAAGCACACACACACACACGTGCATGCACACATGCCCACACACACGTACACACACCTAAACACATGTAGGCACACACATGCAAGTGCACCCATGCACGAACGCACGCATGCACATACGCACAAGTGTGAACCCAAGCACATAAAAGAGAAATGCACATGCACACTGACACACACATAGATGCACAAGTACAAACGTGCACATGCACACATACAAGCAGACACACAAATAAGGACACAAACATGCACACATACATATGCTCATTTGTACAATGACATGCACGCTCTTTTGCACACATAGATGCACACACAAATATGCATACCTACACATATTCATGCAAATACACACACACACAACCATATTCACATGCATGGAAAGTCTCATATACATGCACAACCACACAAACACACACATATACACATCCACACACATACATACTCACATTGCCCACACTCACACACATGTTTACACACACAAACATAAACACGCATGCACTCCCACAAAAACACATACACACACACATGTGTGTGTACCCACATGGTCACTTATGGACATGCATGGACATGCACATACACACACATAGAAAGACTCACACACACATACTCTTGCAGGTACACATGCATAGGCACGTAATAGAACAAACACACACGCATACGCACATGCATTCAAAAAACAATGCACATGCACACACACACACACATGCACACCTACATGCATTAACACATATACAGACACACATACACACATGCACACCTACATGCATACATGTGCATAAAAATATACACATATTAATAAGAACACACACACATACATGCATGCATGCAAACACAGGCACATATGCACCCAAATTTGCATATGCATATGCACACACATGCAAACATATGCTAATACATAAGTACATAAACACACACACACCCACATACATTCATACACATGCACACCCATACACATGTATACACATATGCATACACATACACACACGTGCACGTGCACACACATACCCACACTCAAATTCACATATACATATGCACACACACCACACACACATAGATAAAATCACATGCATGCACACTTACACAGAAACACACACATGTGAACACGTAAGTAAACATACATACACTAACGCCTACACAAATGCACATAAGGGTCACCCACATAGACACACACATGCATGCTTGTGTAGTTTCATGGCACACACACACACATGCATGCACCAACATATGTACACACACAAGAGCAAACATGCACACAAATAGACATGAAAAAAAGCACACATATGCACATTCATATAAATGCTCATACAAGGACAAATGCACACAAAAACACACAAGTATGCACATATATGCACATGCATATACATGCTCATACATGGACACATGCACAAGGACACATAAGCATGCACACATGAATGCACACACACATGCACACATACAGACACATGAACATCCACACACATACATGCATGCAAGCACACACTAACATGCTTGTACACACACACATGCACACATGCTCATGTACACACATGCACATACAAGCTGACATGCACACACACACACAAAAACATGCACTCTTGGACTTGCTCACACATAAACATGTGAGCACACACATTCACACCCATATGAAAACACACAAACATGCTCCAACACAAACACAAAAAGATAGAGATGGACACACACACTTATGTGCATACACACATGTGCTTGATGACAAAAACACACGCATATTCATGCATAGACACTTGCATGCACATACATGCCGATAAACATAGAGACAAATGCAAATGCATATGCACGTACACATGCATGTGCAACCACTAATATGCACATAGGCACACAAACACACACACACATGCACACACACAAAACACACAAGTGTACTCACACACACATGCACATGCACAAACAAACACATACTCACATGTACACTTATAAGCACACATGAGAGCATACATGCAAGCACAGACAGACATACATGCTTGCACACCCACATGCACACACACACAAACACATGTATAAGTATGCACACTTGCATACAAACACATGCATACAAGCACATATACACACATATACATTCGTATACACTGATGCACACACAAGCGCACACACTTACACTTGTGTGAACACACACACACACACCCACAAACAAACATACACTCACACACACACACACACATACACATAAACACACAATTGCACTATACACACATGGACATAGACTTGTGCACAGACTTATACACATGCACATACGCACGTGCACAAACCCACACACACCCATAGACATGCACATATATAAAAATGTACACACACTCATGCCCATAAACATAAACATGCATGCACACCAGAATGCACATACACATGCATGCAACAACACATGAGCACACACAAGCACACATACACACACACACAAATGTACACAAGCATTCACAAACACACACACACACATATTAATAGATGCGTGTATGTACACACACATGTGCACCTACACACAACCTAATGGACACACATACATACAGAAGCACACAAACATACACATACATGCATGTACTCACATGTACAAATCACATATGCATATACTCACACATATGCACATGTATAAACATGCTTGCGCACACACACACGCAAGCACATGCAACCATATATGCACTCATGTATACTCACGCATGTATGCACACACATGTATGCAGTTGCATACATAGGCACACATACACATGAACAAATGTATGGACACACGCACACATAAATGCATTAGCACACATAGGCACACACACACATGAACAGACATATGAACACACATATGCACACACACACACACACTCATAGATACACATAGGCATGAACATGCAAGCATGCACACACACACAAATAAAAGGACACTCACATGAACACACAAATGTAAACAAGCATGTGCACGCATAAGAGGCACAGATGCCCAATCACACACATGTATATGCACAAGGATGCACACCCATACACAGCCAAACATACACACACATAGATGCAAATATGGTTACACACATTCATGCAAACATACACACACTAGCATATGTGTGCAAACATGCACACACATAAACATTTGCACAAAGATGCACAAGAACACATGCACAAAAATAGATGCACATGCACAAATGCATGTAAATGTATACATACACACAAACATGCACACATCACTATGCACACTAACACCTATGCATATAGACACACAAGCACAACCACACATGCACAAACACACACATGCACACGTGCGCAAGCACACATTAAAATACTCACACAATTGCATGCACCCAGACACACATGCATATGTGTGCACACACATGTGCAACCAAACACACACACATACACAAATAGATGCACATGCTCTTGCACATAAAATCCACATGCGTGTAAACTAACATGCACACACATGCTTTTACACACTTACACACACATGCACACACACATACACACATAGATGTGTGTGCACACATGTACTAATTCACACAAAAACACACACATAACCACATGCACTCACATGCACAAAAAAAGCATCCACAAACACAAGTACACACACACACATGTGCACTCTTGCACACACATTCATATGTACACACACACACCCATGCACACACATGCAAATACACATGCACATCTACATGCACACATATATACGCACTTCCACACCCACATGCATGCACACATGAGAGCACACCTTGGCACACATGGACACACATGCGCACACATTCACCCGCACACACCCATATAGATTGGCCTACGAATGCACACACACACACATACATTCATGTATACACACACTATTGCACACATGAACAAATGCAAACATACACACACATATACACACATACTCACATGCATGCAAGCACACACAAATGCACAACACGATGGTGCATGCACACATCCACATACATGTGCAAGTGAAAAAGCATATATGGACATGCATAAACATATGCCCACACATACAAAAGTAGAAACACACATGTACACACACACACACACATAAGCTCTCACACATTCATAAGCATGCACACAAACACATAATATAAACACATGCATAATCACACATGCACCCATACAAACATAAAGACACATCTACACACCCACTCACACATGCATGCACACCCATACACATGTGCACATACAAGAACAAACACATGGATACACTCATTAACAAAGATACAGATGAAGACACACACTCGCATGTGTCCCCACACACATGCATGTACATGCATGTGCTCACACACACACTCACACATAGAGACATACACTCTCAAGCATACATATGAACATGCACACACAATCATATGCATGTGTAAACACACATACACATACACACATAAACACACATTGGTATGCATAGAAAATCACCCACACTCACTCTCTCATGGACATACAACACACACATGCACAGTCACACACACACACACATAAACACACACATATTCACACATATACACACATATGCACACTTCTACACACAAGTAGAGAGGCACACACAAACACACATGCATACATATAACCACACACATGCATATCCACACACTTGAACTCATAAACACTCACATGCTCCTTGCACATACATATAGACACACACATGCACTTGAGCACATGCCCACACACACATAATCATATACGCACACATGTACACACACATAAACACAAGCAAGTAATCATGTGGACACATGTTGGTAAATGCACAAAAACACACACACACACGTACATGCACCCAGACGCATGCAACACACATACACATGCATAAGCATATGCATTCATTCACTTATGAACACATAAGCACTAGTGCAACACAACACAAGCACAACCACAAAAAGCTGCACATACACATAGGCCTGCACACACACACACACCCACTTGAGCACACAAAAACATGGTGACATACATACATGCAAACATGCATAGATGCTCACAAATATGCTCAAATACACACATACACATGCACACATGCACACACAACAAAACACATGCACATGCATTAACACACATGCAAATGAACACGTGCACACAAAGATGCACACGACCACACAAATTGATTCCTATGCACACAAACTCAAATAAAAAACAACCACACAAGCAAAAACACACAAAATGTAGTTGTGCTTGAATGCACAGGCACACTTGCACACACATATAAGCATGCAAGCACACACAGACACACAAATAGATGTACACACACACAAGCATGCACACATACGAACACAAATAGATGCTCATGCACACAGACACAAAGACACATATGCACAAACACAGACACACACATATTAGTATGCACAAATACACAAACAACTGCACACACACACATGCACACACATATGCATGTGCACACACTCATGCATAAACACAAAACCACATCCACAAACAATTATACAAACAATTATACAAACACACACATGTACCTCTACACACATAGGCAGGTGCACAAGCATGCACACATGCATACCCATGCACACATTAGAAAATGCATATGCACAAGCTCACATACATGCACGCATGGACATGCACATACTCACATGCACAAACACACATAGACATATACACACCCACACCCACATGTATACATAAACAAATAAGCACTTATACGCACATACATATACAAACCCACCAGCATAGAAATGCTTGTAGACACAAACAAATGTGAAAACACACACATGCACAAACATACACACATACTTACATACGTGCCTAGACACACACATGCACACAAACATGTGCACACATATTTGCATAAACACAAAGACACATGCTCACACACATGCATAAATGTGCACCTGTGCACACACACATGACTGCATGCACAAACACACACATACACTCTTGCACATTCTCAAGTATACACACAAACACACACAAGGAGACACATACACACACATGAGCACATAGACACATGCAGAGTCCCACACACAGGCATGCATAGCATACACACACACACACGTGTACTCACATGCATACAAACACATACGCATACAATACACATGCACACACATGCACTCACACACACACACACGCATATGTGCACACACACCCATAAGGTACCACACGCACACACAAACCCAAACAAGCACACAAACGTGTGCACACACATGCACATGTGGGCACAAACACATGCCCAAGCACATACACACATGCACATAAGCAAGCACACATAATCACACAACTACACACACACATGCACACATGCATGCACAAATACACACATGTATATACACGCACACACCACGTATAGACACACACACATGCATGCACATATGCACACACATGGATGCACACACACATGCATTCACTCATGTGTTCTTGTACACACACATGTATAAGCACACATACATGCTCCCATACAAGCACACATGCACTCACATTCTCACAAACTTGTGTACACAAATACACACTCTCACCTATGCATGTGTTCATACATAGGAACATACACAAACACATAAGATAACAAAGTACACTCATGCACATACACATACCCATGAGCATACACATACCCATGAACATACACAAAAGCTTATGGGCACACATGCATAAATACAAGTTCAAACACACAAGCACACAGAAAAGCACATGCAAATGCATACACACACACATGCACGAATGCTTGCATTGATGCACCCATATGAATGTACGCATGCATGAACTCACGCACAAGCTCATTTAACCACACAAGCACACACACATGTGTACATGCACAGACGCATATGCACACATAGCCACGTAGACACCACCATAGATATGCACACATGCACATACACTCACACATATGAATACAAAGTCACACACACAAAAACAATAGCATGCATAAATACACAGCCAAAAAAGAACAAACATGCACATGTGCACCCATAGAGACTCATATGCAAACACATGCACAAAAAAACATACACACACATACATGTACATAAGCACACACACATGCACGTGCACACAGATGCCTACACTCAAATACACACACATATGAGGCCTCAAACGAATACATGCACATATGCATACAAATGCAACATGCACAAACAAACATCCATATGCACATACACAGGCTCACAGTCATGTACATACACATGTACACACAAGAGTACACAAACATGTATATGTATGCACACACAAACACATACATAGGAACACACACACACACATGTGCATGCACACATGCACACTCAAGTGCACAAACACATGCATACAAACATGTCACATGCACATACACGCACTAAAGCTTGTACACATGTACACTCATGCATACACACACATGTACACCCTTACATAAGAATGCACAATCCCACACATGCACAAACACATGCTTGCACATGTGCCAAGTACACACATATGATGCACGTATGATCACATATGCATGCTCACACAAATACATGCACACACACCTACAGACAAGCACACACAACACACATAGATCCATGCACACATGCACCCATAGAAATACATGTGTGCATGCACAATTTCAAGCACAAGCTCACACATGCACACACATGCATAAGCATGTGCATACACACACATGCACATTTGTTAACACACAAGCACATACATGTACATGCACATATGCATACAAACACAGACACACACACAAATAAAAACAAATACAGATATGTGCACCCACACCCACTCATCCATATACACTTATGCATGCACAAATGCATGCACACAGGCACACACATATGCACACACACACAAGCATACATAAATGCACAAATACAAGCAAAAAAATAAATGCATGCATACTAGCACACATGCATGCACACACATAGATGCACAAATAGATGACCATAAACACACACTCACACACATACAAATACACATGCACAAATAGAAACATGTATAAAAATGCACAAACAATTATAAACACCTATACTAACTCACATTAGCACACAAACATGCACGTGCACATACACACAAATAAGCACACACATGCACACATGTATAGATAGACACCCATGGACAAAAAAACTCATGCAAACAAGCATATACATTCACACACATAGGTACACACACATATGCCCATGCACAAACACACACATACTCACATACACACACACACATGCATGAACCAAAACACTAATGTGCACACATAGACACACATAAAAACTCACACATATTCATACACACAGACATGCATGCCCACATCAACACATGCACCCACAGACACACACAGATAACATACACAAATACACACAGACACACACATACACTCAAAGACAAGAAAACACATAGACACACACATACACACGTACACTAACAAATACACACAAACATGCAATTGGATAAATACACATGCCCACTCACATGCAAATATTCACAAACAAATGTTAAGTCAGCTGCTCACAGATGCACAAGCATACAAACACACATAGGTGCATAGGAACACACATACACAACCACATGTACACGTAGAAGCACACTCACATACATGCATGCACAGCCACACATGTCCATATGCACATACACAAACATGCACATAGATGCACACACACACATGTATATGAGTACACAAACACATAGAAAACACACATATGCATGCAAGCACACACATCCAGTCGTACAAACACAAACACACACATATACACATGCACACATATCAGTACTCATGCATGACCATGCATGCACTTGCACATGCATACACAAACACAGACATCCATGCAAGCATGCCACACATACATATAATACACATACATGCACATACACATGTCTAAAAGCACAACACAAACACATATATGCATGCACACACACATGTACCAATGCACAAACACATACACACCTATACATTAGCAAATATACATGCAAAAGCACATGCCCACACAAACACATAGATTCACACTCACACAAATGTATTCACACCCACCCATGCACCTACACAGACGTACACAAACACTAACATGCATACATGCAAGCACACACATACACATACAAACACACCTATACACACAAACAAAAACACACAAGCACAATCGAACTTATTCAAATGCACACTTGCACACATGGATGAACACAGAACCCACACATATCCACATGTGTCGGCATGCACAAGCTAACGCACACATTGACACACCAACTCATGCACACACACACACACAAGCATGCATGGACAGAAACACCCACACACACTAACAATCTCACACACATGAACACACCCACACATATGCCTCTACACACTTGTGTGCATGTGCACACGCACACTAACACACATATATGTTGGTACATGCAAATGCACACACACTTGCATACACACCCCCTAGACACATGCACACAGTCATAGACACATTCAAACACACGAACACAAACCTACACATAGGCACACACATACACATGCATATGCAAACACTCATGCACATGCATGCAGACACACACATAGGCGCACACATGAACATGCACAGCAACACATATGTCCACACACACACATAATTATACAAATATACAAACACATATGCATAGGCTCAAGCACATAATTGTATACACACACTCAAGCAAAGATCCATACATGCACTCACACATAGGCACACACAAACGCACACAACCACACCTACACAATGAAACACACAAACACATGCATAGCAAACTCAACACACACACATGAGTGCGAACACACCCACACAGTCACATGTGCACACGTGCACAAACACACACTCACATGCACACATGAACACACGACCACGCACATGCACACACATGCATGCACACATACACGCAAATAAGTGCACACATGCTCGTCCGAACACACACACATGCATACATGCATGCAAACACTCATTCATACACATGCATACATACACACACCCACACTTGCAACGAAACACAGATATACAAACTCACACCCAAAGGTGCACACACACGTGCTCACAAAGGTGCACACAAAGCTGTGCACAAAGGTGCAAATACATATGCATGCACTTATACACACATGCACAAATGTGCACACATAAGAACACACTTGCACATGCTCAGGCACACACATGCAAAAACACACTCAAGCACATACATATGCCTACAAAAACACATAAGAACATGCAAACACACACAATCACACTCATACCCATGCATGCACAGACACACACATGCACACATGCACTTAGTCACATGTGAACACTTGTACAACACATATACACATGCTTGCGCACATGCACACAAACATGCAAACAAGCATACACACATGCACACACACACTTACACATGCAAACAGACATGCATGCACACTTATAAATGAATACAGAGACACAAACATACATGAATGCACCCACAAACACACATGCACATAAGAAGACATATAGGCAAATAAGCAAAAACACAAACATCGACATATAAACACACAAGTACACACACATGTAGATGCACATGCATAAAAATGCACACACTGATCCACCAAAACAAATGCACACACACATATATAAAAACACTTATGTACACACATGCACACACAAACATGCAAAGGCACACATGTGCCCACACTTGCACAGACATGCAAACACTCAAGCACACACACACACACACATACACACAAATGCACATGTAGAGGTACACACACGTGCTCACACATGTATACACAATTGAACACTCATGCACATGTACACACACATAAGTACAAGCACACACACTATGATACACACAAACACACACACTCAAACATATGCACACACACACACACACATACACACAAAAACAAGAACATAAGCATGCATATGCACATGCACACACCCATAAACATTGATATTTACACAAGACAAACACAAACAAACACAGACATGCATACATATGCACAAGGGAACTCAAACATGCAAAACTCACACAAACAAATACACATAGACACACAAGTGCACTTGAATGCACCAACACAAAATGAAGCACACACACACTTGTATGCATAGACATAAATATGCACACACAGATGCTCATATGCATAGAAACACACACTCACACGAACACATAAGCACACATGCACACATGTACACACATGTGTAGACACAAACAATGATGCATGCACATATATACTCATACATACACATGCAAACACACACAATCATGCACCATTGCACATACACACACACATATATAGACATGCACAAATATGCACTCATTGACACATGCACAAACACAACCACAAATGTACACTCATAGACACACA
>JAIUJO010003687.1:25000-30000 GCA_023846275.1 Vanilla planifolia | reverse complement strand
TCTTCTTCCTATTGTTGTTGTTGTTCTTCTTCTTCTTCTTCTTCATCATCATGTTCATCTTCACCTTCTTCTACTTTATCCTCCATTTCTTCTTCTTCTTCCTATTTGTCTTCTTCTTCTTCTTTGTCTTCTTCTTCTACTTCTCTTCTTCCTCTTTTTCTTCTTCTTCTTCTTATTTTACTACTACTACTACAAATACTTCTTCCTTCTCTTCTTCCTCCTCTTAATCTTTTTCTTCTTCTTCTTTTTCTTCTTCTTCTTCTTCTTCTTCTTCTCCTTCTTCTTCTTTTTCTTAATGATCTTTTTCATGTTCTTCTTCTTTTTCTTCTTTTCCATCTCCTCCTCCTCAATCTTATTGTTCTTATTATCTTCCTCTACTTCTTGTTTTCCATCTTGTTCTTTTTCTTCTTCTTCTTCTTCATCTTCTTCTTCTTCATCTTCTTCTTCCATTTCTTCTTCTTCATCATCATCATGTTCGTCTACTTCTTCTTCTACTTCTCCTTCGACTTCTCTTTTTTCTTTTTCTACTTCTTCATCATCATCTTCTTCTTCTTCTTTTTCTGCTTCCTTTTCTTCTCCTTCTTCTTTGTCTTCTTCAACTTCTTCTTCTTCTTATTTGTTTCCTCTTTTTTCTCCTCCTCCTCCTCTTATTCTTCTTCTTCTTATTGTTGTTGTTATTATTATTGTTATTATTATTATTATTATTATTATTGTTATTATTATTATTATTATTCTACTTCTTCTTCTTCTTCTTCTTCATCCTCTTCCTTTTCTTCTTCTTCATCTTCTACTCCTCCTTCTCCTTCTTCTACTTCTTCGCCTATGCCTCCTACTTTTTCCTCTTGTTCTTCTAGTTCATCATCTTTTTCTTCTTCGTCTTCTTTAGCTTCTCTTCTTCTTCTTCTTATTCTCTCCTTGTTCTTATTCTTCTCCTTCTTCTTCTTCATGTTCCTCTCTTTTTTCTTCTTCTTCTTCTTCTTCCACATATTATTATTATCACTATTATTATTATTATTATTACTACTATTATCATTCGTCTTCTATTTTTTTTCTTCTTTTTCTTTTTCTATTCTTCTTCTTCAAGTTCCTCTCCTTTTTCTTCTTCTTCTTCCTGTTCTTCTTGTTCTTTTTCTCCTTCTACTACTTCTTCTTCTCCTTCTCCTTCTCCTCTTTTTTCTTCTTTTTCTTCCTCCTAACCTTCTTCTTAATCATCTTATTCCTCATTTGCTTCTCCTTCTCCATGCCTTTCTCCTCCTCCTCCTCCTTCATCTTCTTCTTCTTCCTCCTCCTCCTCCTCTTCTTGTTCTTCCTTTTCATTTCCTTCTCCTTCTACTTCAACTCTTAGTTCTATTTCTTTTTCTTCTTCTTCTTCTTCTCTTTCTTTTCTTCTAATTCTTCTTCTTCTTCTTTTTCTTCTTCTTCTTCTTCATCTCCTTCTTCTTCTTCATCTCCTTCTTCTTCTTCTTCTTCTCATACTTCTTCTTGTACTTCTTCTTCTTCTTCTTCTTTCTCTTCTTCTTGCTCTTCTTCTTCTTTTTCTTCTTCTTCCTCCAATTTTTCTTCTTCTTTTTCATCTTCTTCTTCTTCTTCTTCTTCATCATCTTTTTCTTCTTCTTCTTTTTCTTCTTCTTCTTCTTTTTCTTCTTCTTCTTCTTCTGCTTCATCTTTTCCTTCTTCTACTTTTTCTTCTTCTTCTTCTTCTTCTTCTTCTTCTACTTTTTCTTCTCATTCTCTCCTTCTTTCTCTTCTTCTTCTTCATCATCTTCCTTTTCTTCTTCTTCTTCTCCTTCCCCTTCTTCTTGCACTTCTTGTTCTTCTTCATCTACTACTACTAGTACTTCTTCTATTTCTTCTCCTTTTTATTCTTCTTCTTCTTCTTAATATTATTATTATTATTATTATTCCACCTCTTCTTCTTCCTCTTCTCCTTCTTCTTTTTGTCCTTCTTCTTTTTCTTTTTCTTTTCTTTCTTATTATTATTATTATTATTATTAATCTTCTTCTTCTTCTACTACTACAACTTCTTCTTCTTCTTGTCTTCTTATTCTTATTCTTCTCCTTCTTCTACTTCTTCTTTTTCTCCTACTTATTCTTCTCCTTTTTCTTCTTCTTCTTGCTCTTCTCATTCCACATATTATTATTATTATTATTGCCTGTCTTCTATTTCTTCTTCTTCATCTTTCAATTTTTTCTTCTTCTTCTTCTTCTACTTCTTCAAGTTTCTGTCATTTTTCTTCTTCTTCTTCTTTTTCTCTTCTTCTTCTTCAAGTTCCTCTCTTTCTTTTCTTCTTCTTCTTCTTGTTCTTCTTGTTCTTTTTCTCCTTCTACTACTTCTTCTTCTCCTTCTTTTTCTCCTCTTTTTTCTTCTTTTTCTTCGTCCTAACCTTCTTCTTAATCATCTTATTCGTCTTTTGCTTCTCCTCCTCCTTGTCTTTCTCTTCCTCCTCCTGCTTCATCTTCTTCTTCTTCTTCCTCCTCCTCCTCTTCTTGTTCTTCCTTTTCATTTCCTTCTCCTTCTACTTCATCTCCTGCTTCTATTTCTTTTTCTTCTTCTTCTTCTTCATTTTCTTCTTCTCCTTCTTTTCTTCTAATTCTTTTTCTTCTTCTTCTTCTTCTTCTTCTTCTTCTTCTCCTTTCTCTTCTTCTTCTTGCACTTCTTCTTCTTTTTCTTCTTTTTCCTCCTATTTTTCTTTTTCTTCTTCTTCTTCTTCTTCTTCTTCTTCGTATGCTTCGTCTTTTCCTTCTTCTTCTTTTTCTTCTTCTTCTTCTTCTTCTTCTTCTTCTTCTACTTTTTCTTCTCATTCTTCTCCTTCTTTGTCTTCTTCTTCTTCTTCTCTTTCCCTTTCTTCTTACATTTCTTGTTCATGTTCTTCTTCTTCTTCTAATACTAGTACTTCTTCTATTTCTTCTCCTTTTTCTTCTTCTTCTTCTTCTTCTTCTTAATATTATTATTATTATTATTATTATTATTATTATTATTATTCCACCTCTTCTTCTTCTTCTTCTCCTTCTTCTTTTTGTCCTTCTTCTTCTTTTTCTTCTTCTTTTCTTTCTTATTATTATTATTATTATTATTAATATTATTATTATTATTATTCTTCTTCTTCTACTACTACAACTTCTTTTTCTTCTCTTCTTATTCTTATTCTTCTCCTTCTTCTACTTCTTCTTTTTCTCCTACTTTTTCTTCTCCTTGTTCTCCTTTTTCTTCTTCTTCTTCTTCTTCTTCTTATTCAACATATTATTATTATTATTATTGTCTGTCTTCTATTTCTTCTTCTTCATCTTCTCCTTCAATTTTTTCTTCTTCTTCTTCTTTTTCTCTTCTTCTTCAAGTTTCTCTCCTTCTTTTTCTAATTCTTCTTCTTCTTCTCCTCCTTCTACTTCATCATCATCATCTTCTTTTTCTTCTTTTTCTTCTTCTTCTTTCTTCTTCTTTATCTTTTTATTCTTCTTTTGGTTCTCCTTCCCCTTCTCCTTCTTATCCTCCTCCTCCTTCTACTTCTACTACTACTTCTTGTTTTACTTCTTTTCTTCGACTTCTTTTTCTTCTTCTTATTATTAATTTTATCATTATTACATTATTATTATTATTGTTATTCTTCTTCTTCTTCTTCTTCTTCTCCTTCTTCTTCCTCCTCATCTTTTTTTTCTTCTTTTTCTCCTTCTCCTCCTCATTCATATTCTGTTTCTTCTTCTTCTTATTTTTCACCTTCTTCTTCTAATTCTTCTTCAACTTCTTCCTCTTCTTTTTCTTCTCTTTTTTGTCATCATCATCATCATCTTCTTCTTCTTCTTCTTCTTCTTCTTCATCTTCTTCTACTTGTTCCTTCTTTTTTTCTTCCTCTTCATCTTTTACTTCTTCTTCTTCTAGTTTTTCTTCTTCTTTTATTTCTTCTTCTTCTTCTTCTTCTTCTTCTTCTTGTCCTTCCACTTTTACTTCTCATTCTTCTTATTCTTCATCTTCCTCTCCTTCTTCTTCTTCTTCTTCTCCATCTTCTTCTTCTTTTACTTCTTGTTGTTGTTCTTCTTCTTTTTCTTCTTCTGCCTCCTTCTCTTCTTCTTCCTCCTCTTCTTCTTCTTCTTCTTCATGTTCTTCTTCTTCGTCTACTTCTTCTTCTTCTTCTTCTTCTACTTCATCTTCTAGTTCTTCTCTTTCTTCTTCTTCTTCTTGTTTTTCTTCTTCATCTACTTCTTATTATTATTATTAATATTATTACTATTATTATTATTACTATTATTATTATTAGTGTTATTATTATTATTATTGTTGTTATTGTTAATAGTGTTACTATTCTTCTTCTTCTTCTTCCTCTCCTTCTTCTTCTCCTTTTTCTTCTTCTTTTTCTTCTTCTTCTTCTTTGCCTTTTTTTCTTCTTCTTCCTCCTCTTTTTTTTCATCTTGTCCTTCTTCTGATCATTCTTCTTCTCTTTCTTATTATTATCAATATTATTCTTATTATTATTTTAATACTTCTTCTACTTCTTCTTCTTTTTCGCCTTCATCTTCTTCTTCTTCAACTTTTTCTTTTTCTACTTCTCCTTCTTTGTCTTCTTCTTCTTCCACTTCTTTTTCTCCTCCTCCTTCTTAATCTTCTTCTTTTTCTTCTTCTTCTTTTACAACTACTAGTACAACTACAGGTTTTTCCTACTATTCTTCTTCCTCTTCATCTTTTTTCTCTTCTTCTTCTACTTTTCTTCTTCTCCATTTATTTCTTCTTATTCTTTTTTCTCTTCTTCTTCTAGTTCATCTTCCTCTCCATTTGCTTTTTCAGCTCCTCCTCCTCCTTCTTCTTCTTCCTCCTCTTCTTCTACTTCTTCTTCTTCCTCCTTCTCCACTTCTTCTTCTTCTTCATCTTCTTCTTCTTCTTCTTCTTCTTCTTCTTCTTCTTCTGCTTTTTCTTCTTCTTCTTCTTCCACTTCTTTTTCTTTTTCTTCTTCTTCTTCTTCTTTTTCATCTTCTTCTTCTTATTCTTCTTCTTCTTGTCCTTCTTCTTCTCC
>JAIUJO010003687.1:0-15000 GCA_023846275.1 Vanilla planifolia | reverse complement strand
GAGGAATAAGAAGAAGTGCATGAGGAAGAAGTTGAAGAAGAAGAAGAAGAAGAATAAGAAGACAAAGAGGAAGAAGAATAAGAAGAAGAAGAAGAAGAGGAAGAAGAAGATGAAGAAGAAGAAGATGGTAATAAAGAAGAAGACAAAGAACATGAAGTTGAAGGGGAAGGAGAACAAGATGAAAAACTAAAAGAGGAAGAAGCAGAAGAAGTAAAAGAAGAAGAAGAACATCAAGAAGAAGAAGAAAAAGAAGAAAAACAAGATGCAGGAGCAGAAGGAGAAGAAGAAGAAGAAGTAGAAGAAGAAAAATATGAAGAAGAAGAAGAAGAAGTAAAAGAAGACTAAGAAGAAGAAGAAAAAGAAGAACAAGGAGAAGGAAGAGGAGAAGACGAAGGAAAAGAAGAAGAAGAAGAAGAAAAAGGTGAAGAGGAAGAAGGAGAAGAAGAAGAAGAAGAAGAAAAAGAAGAAGGTTATAATGATGATGAAAAAATTAGAAGTTGAAGAAGAAGAAGAAGAGGAAGAGGAAGAACAAGAAGTAGAAGAAGAAGAGGAAGGAAAAGAAGAAGAAGAAGAAGAAGAAAAAGAAGAAGAAGAAAAAGTATAAGTAGAAGAAGAAGAAGAAGAAGAGGAAGAAGAAGAAGAAGAATTAGAAGAAGAAGAGAAAAAGGAAGTTGAAGAACATGAAGACGAAGAAGAAGAAGAAAAAGAAGAAGAAGAAGAAGACGAAGAAGAAGAAGAAGAAGAAAAAGATGAAGAATAGGAAGAAAAAGAAGTGGAAGATGGAGAACAGTAAGAAGAAGACAAAGAAGAAGATGAAGAAGAAGAAGTACAAATAGAAGAAGGAGAAGAAGAAGATGAAGAAGAAGTAACGAAGAAAAAGAAGGTGAAGGAAAGGAATATAAAGATAAGAAAAGAAGAAGAAGAAGATGAAGAAAAGGAAGAAGAAGAAAAAGAAGCAGAAGATGAAGGAGAAAAGAAGAAGATGAAGAAGAGGAAGAAGGAGAAAAAGAAGAAGAAGAAGAAAATAAAGAAGAAGAAGAAGAAGATGAAGAAAAGGAAGAAGAAGAAAAAGGAGGAGAAGAAGTAGAAGAAGAAGTGGAAGATGAGGAAGAATAAGAAGAAGAAGAAGATGATGAAGAAGAAGATGATGAAGAAGAAGAATAAGAAGAAGTTGAAGAAGAAGGAGAAGAAGAAGAAGAAGAAGAAGAAAAAGAAGGTAAAGAAGGAAAAGAAGAAGAAATAGAAGAAGAAAAATAAGGAAAAGAAGGAAAAGAAGAAGGAGAAGAAGAAGAGGAAAAGGAAAAAGTACAAAAAGAAGAAAAAGATGAAGAAGAAAAAAAAGAAGAAGAAGATGATGTGGAAGAAGTAGAAGAATAAGATGAAGAAAAAGAAGAAGAAGAAGAAGAAAAAGAAGAGGAAGAAGAAAAGAAAAAAGAAGAAGATGAAGAAGAAGAAGAAGAAGAAGAAGAGGAAGAAGAAGACGAACAAGATGAAGATAAAGAAGATGAAGAAGAGAAGAGGGTGAAGAAGAACAAGAAGAGGAATAAGAAGAAGATGAAGTGGAATAAGAAGAAGATGAAGAAGAAGAACAAGAAGAAGATGAACAAGAAGAAGAAGAGGAAATAGAACAAAAAGAAGAAGAAAAAGGAGGAAGGGGAAGAGGAGAAGAAGAAGTAGAAGAAGAAGAAGAAGAAGAAGAAGAAGAAAAAGATGAAGAAGAAAAAGAAGGAAAAGAAGAACAAGAAGAAGAAGACTAAGAAGAAGAAGAGGAAGAAGAAGAATAAGATGAGGAAGTTGAAGAAGTAGAAGGAGAAGAAGGAGGAGGAGGAGAAGAGAAGGAGAAGAAGAAGAAGAAAAGGAACAAGAAGAACAAGAAGTAGAAGAATAAGACGATGAAGAGGATGAAGAAGAATAGGAAGAAGTAGAAGAAGAAGAAGAAGAAGAAGTGGAAGAAGAAAAAGAAGAATAGGAAGAAGAAGAAGGAGAAGAAGTGGAAGAAAAAGAAGAAGAAGAACAAGAAGAAGAACAAGAAGATGATGAAGAAGAAGAAGATAAAAACCAAGAAGAAGGTGATAGAAAAAGAAGACAGAGATGAAGAAGAAGAAGAAGATGAAGAAGAATACGAAGATTGAGAAGAAGAGGAAAAAGAAGACGAATAAGAGGACGAAGGAGAAGAACAAGAACAAGAAGAAGAAGCGAAAGAAGGGGAAGAAGCAGGAGAAGATGAAGAAGAATAAGAAGAAGAAGGAGAAGAAGAAGTAGAAGAATAATGAGAAGAAGAATTAGAAGAAGAAGAAGAGGGCGAAGCAGAAGAAGAAGAAGATGAAGAAGAGTAAGAAGGGGAAGAAGAAGAAGAAGAAGAAGAAGAAGTAGATGTAGAATACAATAGAGAAAAAGATGAAGAAAAAGGTGAAGAAGAGAAAGAAAGAAGAAAAGGAGGAAGAAGAAGAAGAAGAACAAGAAGAAGAAGGGTAAGAAGAAGTCTAAGAAAAAGTAAAAGAGACTAAGAAGTAGACAACATAAAAGAGAAAGATTAACATGAAGAAGAAGAAGAAGAAGAAGAAAAAGATGATGATGAAGAAGAAGAGGAAGAAGAAGATGGTGAAGAAGATGATGGTGACGAAGCCAAAGAAGAAGAAGAAGGCAAGAAGATGAAGAAGAAAAAGAACAAAAAGAAGTAGAAGATGAAAATGAAGAAGAGGAAGAGCAAGAAGAAGAAGAGTAAGAGGTAGAAGAAGAAGAAGAAAGAAGAAGAAGAAGAAGAAGAAGAACAAAAAGAAGAAGCAAAAGAAGAAGAAGGAGAAGAGCAGAAGAAGAAGAAGAAGAAGAAGAAGAAGAAGAAGAAGAAGAAGAAGAAGAAAAGGAAGAAGAAGAAGAAAAAGTAGAAGACGAAGGAGAATAGAAGAAGATGAAGAAGAGGAAGAAGGAGTCAGTAAAGAAGAAGAAGAAGATGAGAAGAAGAAGAAGAAGAAGAAGAGAGGAAGGAGTTGAAGAAGAAGCAGAGAAGTAGTGGAAGAAGAAGAATAAGAAGATGAAGAAGGAGAAGAAGATGATGAAGAAGAATAAGAAGAAGTTGAAGAAGAAGAAGAGGAAGAAGAAAAAGAAGGCAAAGAAGGAAAAGTAGAAGAAGAAAAAGAAGAAGAAAGAGGAGAAGAAGAAGAATAAGAAGAGGAAGAGAAAGTAGAGGAAGAACAAGAAGAAGAAGAAAAAAGAAGAAGAAGATAACGAGAAAGATGTAGAAGAAGAATAAGATGAAGAAAAAGAAGAAGAAGAAGAAGAAGAATAGGAAAAAGAAGAAGATGAAGAAGAAGAATAACAAGAAAAAGAAGAAGAAGACAAAAAAGATGAGGGTAAAGAAGAAAAAGAAGTAGGTGAAGAAGAAGAAGAATAAGAGGAATAATGATAAGAAGAAGAAGAAACAGCATAAGAAGAAGAAGGAAGAAGAGGAGAAGAAGAAGTAGAAGAAGAAGAAGAAGAAGAAAAAGATGAACAAGAAGAAGAAGAAAAAGAAGAACAAGAAGAAGGAAGATGAAGAAGAAGAATAAGAAGAAGAAGCAGAAGAAGTTGAAGAAGAGAAAGAAGAAAAATAAGATGAAGAAGAAGAAGAAATTAGAGAAGAAGAACGAGAAGACGACGAAGAAAAAGAACAAGAAGAAGAGGAAGATGAAGAAGGCGAGGGAGAAGAAGAAGAAGAAAAAGATGATGAATAAGAAGAAGAAGAAGGTGAAGAAGAGGAAGAAGAAGAAGAAGGAGAAGCAGAGGAAGAAGAAGAAGAAGGAGAAGCAGAGGAAGAAGAAGAAGAAGACAAAGAAGAAGAAGAAGAAGAAGAAGAGAAAGAAGAAGAAGAAGAAGAAGAAGAAGAAGAACAAGTAGATGATTATGATGAAGAAAAAGAAGAAGAGACGAAGAGGAAGAAGAAGAAGAAGATGAAGAACAGGAAGAAGAGGAAGAAGAAGAAGAAGAAGAAGAAGAAGAAGAAGAGGGCAAAGTAGATGAAGAAGAATTAGAATAAGAAGTAAAAGAAGAAGAAGAAGAAGAAGAAGAAGAAGAAGAAGACGAAGAAGAAAGAGCAGGAGGTGGAGGAGGACGAGAAGAAGCAGCAGAAGAAGAATAGGAAGAAGAAGAAGTAGAAGAAGAATAAAAAGAAGAAGAAGAAGAAGAAGAAGAAGAAGAAGAAAAAGAAGACGAAGATGAAAAAGAAGATGAAGAAGATGGAGGAGAACAAGAAGATGAAGAAGAGGACAGAAAAAGAAGAAGAAGAAGAAGAAGAAGAAGAACAAGAACAAGAAGAAGAAGAAGAAATGAAAGAAGAAGAAGAAGAAAGAGAATAAGAAAAAGAAGAAGATGAAGGAGAAGAAGAAGGCAAGGAAGAAGAAGTGGGAGAAAGACAAGAAGAAAAAGAAGAAGAAGAAAAGGAAGAAGAAGAAGAGGAAGACTAAGAAGATGAGAAACAAAAAGAGGTATAACAAGAAGAACAAGAAAAAGAAGAAGATGAAGAAGATGTTGAAGAAAAAGAAGAAGAAGAAGAAAAAGAAAAAGAAAAAGAACAATAAGAAGGAGAAAGAAGTAGAATAAGAAGAACAAGCAGAAGAAGAAGATGCAGAAAAAGAAAAATAATATGAAGAAGAAAATCAAGAAGAAGAAGATGAAGAAGAAGAAGAAAAAGAAAAAGAAGATGTAGGAGAAGGGGAAGAAGAGGGAGAAGAAAAAGAAGAAGAGGAAGAAGGAGAAGAAGGAGAAGAAGAAGAAGAAGAAGATGAAGAACAAGAACTAGGAGAAGAAGAAAAAGAAGAAGAAGAAGATGATGATGAAGAACATGAAGAAGAAGAAGAAGAAGAAGAGTAATAAGAAGAAGAAGTAGTAGTAGTACAAGAATAAGAAGAAAAAGAAGATACAAAAAGAAGAAGAAGAATAAGAAAGAGGAGTAGGAGAAGAAGAAGAAGAAGAAAACGATGGAGAAGGAGAAGGAGAAGATGAAGAAGAAAAAGAAGAATTAGAAGAAGTAGGGGATGATGAAGGAGAAGAAGAAGAAGAAGAGGAGTACGAAGAAGAATATTAGGAAGAACCAAAAGAAGAAGAAGAAAAAGAAGAAGAAGAAGATGAAGCAGAACTAGAAGAAGAAGAATAATAACAAGAACATGTAGGAAGAGAAGAAGAGGAAAAAGTACAAGAAGAAGAAGAAGAAAAGAAAAAGGAGGAGAAGAAGAAGAATATGGAGAAGAAGAAGAAGCAGAAGAAGAAGAAGAAGAGGAAGAAGAAGAAGAAGAAAAAGAGGAAGAAGATGTAGAAGAAGAAGAAGTAGTAGAAGTAGTAGAAGAAGAAGAAGAAAACAAATTAGAAGAAGAAGAAGAATAAGAAGAAAAGGAAGAAGAAGAACAAGAAGAAGAAAATGAAGAAGTAGAAGAAGAATAGGTGGAAGAAGAAGTAGAAGAAGAAGAACAAGAATTAGAAGAAGAAGAAGGAGAAGTAGGAGGAGGAGGAGGAAAAGAAGAAGAAGAAGAAGAAAAAGAAGGAAAAGAAGAAGATTAAGTAGAAAAAGAACAAGAAGAAGAAGAAAAAGAAGATGATGAGGAAGAAGAAGAAGAAGAAAAAGAGGAAGTAGAAGAAGAAGAAGAAGAAGAAGAAGAAGAAGAGTGAGAAGAGGAGGAGGAGGAAGAAGAAGAAGAACAATCCGAAGAAAAAGAAGAACAAAATTGATGATAAAGAAGAAGAAGACGAATACGAAGAAGATGAAGACAAAGAACCAAAAGAGAAAGAAGAAGAAGAAGAAGAATATTAAGAAGAATAAGAAGAAGAATAAGAGGAAGAAGTAAAAGAAGAATAAGAAGTAGAAGAAGAAGAAGAAAGAGAAGTAGGAGGAGAAGAAGAAGAAGAAGAAGAAGAAGATGAAGAAGAAGGAGAAGAAGAAGAAGGAGAAGAAGAAGAAAGAAAAGAAGAAGAAGAAGAAGAAGAAGAAAAAAATGAAGAAGAAAAAGAAGCAGAAGATGATGAGGAAGAAGAAGAAGAAAAAGAAGTAGAATAAGAAGAACAAGAAAAAGAAGAAGAAGAAGAATAAGTAGAGGTGGTAGAAGAAGAAGAAGAAGAAGAAGAATCCAAAGGAAAAGAAGAAGAAAATTGAAGATAAAGAAGAAGAAGGCGAAGACGAAGAAGATGAAGATAGAGAACAGAAAGAGAAAGACGATGGCGAGGAAGAAGTAGTAGTAGAAGTAGAAGAAGAAAAAGAAGAAGAAGAAGAAGACAAGAAAGACGAAGAAGAAGAAGAAGAAGAAGAATAAGAAGAAAAAGAAGAACAAGAAGAAGAAGGATTTGAAGAAGAAGAAGATGTAGAAGAAGATGAAGAAGAAGAAGAAGAAGAAGAAGAAGAGGAAGACGAAAAAGTAGGAGAAGAAGGAGTAGAAGAAGAAGGAGAAGAAAAAGATGAAGAAGAAGAAGAAGGCGAAAAAGAAAAAAATGAAGAAGTAGAAGAAGAAGAAGAATAAGAAGAAGAAGAAGAAGGAGAAGAAGGAGAAGGAGAAGAAGAAGAGGAAAATGATGAGGAAGAAGAAGAAGAAGACGAGGAAGAAGTAAAAGAAGAATGAGATGAAGAAAAAGCAGAAGAAGAAGAAGATGAAGAAGAAGAAGAAGAGGAAAAAGATGAAGATAAGAGAAAGAAGAAGGTGAAGAGGAAGAAGACAAATAAGAAGAAAAAGAAGAACATGAATATGAACAAGAAGACAAAGAAGAAAACGAAGCAAAAAATGAAGACAAAGAAGAAGAAGAACAAGAAGGAGAAGGAGATAATGATGATGATTATAAAGAAGGAGGAGGAGATGAAGAAAAAGAAGAAGAAGAAGAAGACAAGGAAGATGAAGTAGAAGAAGAAGAAGAAGAAGTGCAGGAGGAGGAAGGAGGAGAAGAAGAAGAAGAAGTAGAAGAAGATGAAGAAGGAGAAAAAGACGAAGAAGAAGCAGAAGAAGAACAAGTAGAAGAAGAAGAAGAAGAAAAAGAAGAATAAAATGAAGAAGAAAGAAGCAATGACAAGAAGAAGAAGGAGAAGGAGATGAAGAAGATGATGATGATGATGACGATGATGAAGAGGCAGAATAAAAAGAGGATTGAGAAGAATTAGATGTAGACTAGTAAGAAGACGTCAAAGAAGAAAAGAGAGCAGAAAGAGGAAGAAGAAGAAGAAGTTCAAGAAGAAGAAGAAGAGGAAGAAGAAGTAGAAGAAGGAGGAGAAGAAGATAAGGAAGGGAAAGAATAGCAAAATGAAGAAGAAGAGGAAGAAAAAGATGATGATGAAGAAGAAGAAAAAGAAGAAGATGAAGTAGAAGAAGATGACAAAGAAGAAGAAGAAGAAAAATAAGAAGAAGAAAAAGAAGAAGAAGAATAAATTGATGAAAAAGAACTACAACAAGAAGAAGAAGATGAACGAAGAGGAGAAGAATGAGAAGAAGTAAAAGAAGAAGAAGATGAAGAAAAAGAAGAAAAAGAAGAACAACAAAGAGAACACAAAGCAGAAGAAGAAGAAGAGAAGGAGGAGGAAGAAGAAGAAAAAGAAGAAGAAGAAAATAAAGAAAAAGAAATAGAAGAAGAAGAAGAAGAAGAAGAAGGAGAAGCATTAGCAGAAGAAGAAGAAGAAGAAGAAGAAGAAGAAGAAAGAAAAGAAGAAGAATAAGAAGAAGAAGAACATGAAGAAAAAGAAGAATAGACAATGAAGAAGAAGATGAAGAAGTGGAAAAAGAAGAAAAGGAAGAAGAAGAAGAAGACTACGGCAGAGAGAAAAAAGAAGACAAAGAAGAGGAAGAAGTAGGAGAAGAAGAAGAAGAAAAAAAAAAAGAAGAAGACGAAGAAGAAGAAGAAGAAGAAGGAGAAGAAGAAGACACAATAGATGAAGAAGAAGAAGAAGAAGAAGTAGAAGAACAGTAAGAATAAGAAGAAAAAAATAAGAAGAAAAAGAAGAAGTTGAATAAGAAGAACAAGAAAAAGAAGAAGAAGAAGAAGATAAAGAAGAAGAAGAATAAGAAGAGGAGGTAGAAGAAGAAGAAGAAGAAGAAGAAGAACAATCCAAAGGAGAAGAAGAAGAAAATTGAGAGTAAAGAAGAAGAAGACGAAGACAAAGAAGATGAAGACAAAGAACCGAAAGAGAAAGAAGATGATGAAGAAGAAATAGAAGAAGTAGTAGAAGAAGAAGAAGACAAAGAAGATTAAGAAGATGAAGAACATGAAGACGAAGAAGAAGAAGAAGAAGAAGAAGGACAAGAAGAAGAAGAAATTGAAGAAGAAGAAGAAGTAGAAGAAGATGAGGAAGACGAAGAAGAAGAAAAAGAAGAATAAGAAGAGCAAACGAATGAGTAGAGGAAGAAGGAGTAGAAGAAGAAGGAGAAGAAAAAGATGATGAAGAAGAAGAAGAGGAAGAAGAAGAATATGAAGAAGAAGTAGTAGTAGAAGAAGAAGAAGAAGGAGAAGAAGGAGAAGAAGAAGAAGATGATGATGAATAGGAAGAAGAAGAAATAGAAGAAGAAGAAGAGGAGGAAGACGTAGAAGAAGAATAAGATGAAGAAAAGGAAGAAGAAGAAGAATATTAAGAAGAAGAAGAAGATGGTAATGAAGAAGAAGAAAAAGAGGAAAAAGAAGAAGATAGGAAAAAGACGAAGGTGAAGAGAAAGAAGATTAATAAGAAGAAAAAGAAGAACAAGAAAACGAACAAGTAGAAAATTAAGAAAAAGAAGCATAAAAAGAAGAGAAAGAAGAAGAAGAACAAGGAGAAGGAGATGTTGACGATGATGATGAAGAAGAAGGAGGAGGAGACAAAGAAGAGGAAGAGGAAGAGGAAGAAGAAGTAGTAGTAGTAGTACAAGAAGAAGAAGAACACGAAGAAGATGAAGAAGAAAAAGAAGAAGAAGAAGAAGAAGAAGATGATGAGGAAGAAGAGGGGTAGGAAGGAGAAGAAGAAGAAGAAGGAGAAGGAGAAAGAGACGAAGTTGAAGCAGAAGAACAAGTGGAAGAAGAAGAAGGAGGAAAAGAAGAAGAAGAAGAAGAATAGATGATGAAGAAGAATAAAAAGCAATGACAAGAAGAAGAAGAAGGAGAAGGAGGTGGAGGAGAAGAACAAGAAGAAGAAGAAGAAGAGATAGGAAGAAGAAGAAGATGAAGAAGTAGAAAAAAAGGAAAATAAAGAACAAGATGACAAAGATGAAGAAGACAATAGAGAGGAGGATGAAGAAACATTGGAAGAAGAAGTTGACGAAGAAGAAGAAGAAGAAGAAGAAGAAGAAGAAGAATAAGGAGAAGAAGAAGAAGAAGAAGGCAAAGATGAAGAACAAGAAGAAAAAGACAAAGAAGAGGAAGAATAAGAGTGAAACAAAATGAAGATGAAAAAGAAAGAGAAGAAATAGAAGAAGAAGAAGAAGAAGAAGAAGAAGAAGAAGAAGAAGAAAACGACGAAGAGGAAGAAAAAGAAGGCAAAGAAAAAGTAAAACGAATAAAGATGAAAAAGATGAAGAAGAGGAAAAAGAAGAAGATGAAGAAGAAGAAGAAAAAGAAGTAGATGATGATGACTATGATGAAGAGGGAGAAGAAGAAGAAGATGGAGAAGAATTAGATGTAGGCTAGTAAGAAGAGGACAAAGAAAAAGAAAGAGCAAGAAGAGGAAGAAGAAAAAGTTTAAGAAGAAGAAGAAGGGGGAGAAGAAGATAAAGAAGGGAAAGAATAAGAAAATGAAGAAGAAGAGGAAGATGATGATGATGATAAAGAAGAAGGAAAAAAAAGGCAAAGAAGGAAAGAAGAAGAAGAAGAAGAAGAAGAAGAAGAAGAAGTAGAAGAAGGTGAAGAAGAAGAAGAAGAAGAAGAAGAAGATGATGATGATGAAGATGATGAAGAACATGAAGAAGAAGAAGAAGAGTAATAACAAGAAGAAGAGTAAGAAGAAGTAGAAGAAGAAGAAGAAGAAGAAGAAAAAAGAACAAAAAAAGAAGAAGAAGAAGAGGAAGGACGAGTAGGAGGAGAAGAAGAAGAAGGTGGTGGAGAAGGAGAAGTAGAAGATGATCAAAAAGCAGAAGAATAAGAAGAAGATGTAGAGGATGACAAAGGAGAAGAAAAAACAGAGTAGTACGAAGAGGAAGAACAAGAAGAAGAAAATGAAGAAGAAGAACAACAAGAAGAATAAAAAGAGGAAGAAGAAGTCGAAGAAAAAGAAGAAGAAGAAGACGAAAGAAAAGCAAGAGAAGAAGAAGAATAAGAAGAAGAAGGAGGAGATTAAGAAGAAGAGATGAAGAAGAGGAAGAAGAAGAAGAAGAGGAGGAGGAGAAGAAGAGAAGAACTACAGAAAGAAGTAGGAGGAAGTGGGGAAGAAGAAGTAGAACATAAAGACGAAGAAGAAAAAGAAGAAGAAGAAAAAGATCAAGGACAAAAAGAAGAAAAGGAAGAACAAGAGGAAGAAGAAAAAGAAGAAGAAGAAGAAGAGGAGGAAGAACAAGGAACAACAAGAAGAAGAAGATGATGATGACGATGAAGAAAAAGAAGTAGAAGAAGAAAAAGAAGAATTAGAAGAAGAAGACGAAGAAGGAGGAGGAGGAGGAGGAGGAGAAGAAGAAGAAGAAGATGAAGAAGAAAAAGTAGATGAAGAAGAAGAAGAAGAAGAAGGTAAAGAAGAAGAAGAAGAAGAAGGAGAAGAAGGAGAAGAAGAAGAAGAAGAGGACGAAGAACAAGAATTAAAAGAAGAAGAAAAAGAAGAAGAAGAAGAAGATGATGATGATGATGATGAAGAACATGAGGAAGAAGAAGAAGAAGAAGAAGAAGAGCAATAAGAAGAAGAAGTAGTAGTAGTACAAGAATAAGAAGAAAAAGAAGATACAAAAAGAAGAAGAAGAATAAGAAAGAGGAGTAGGAGAAGAAGAAGAAGAAGAAAACGATGGAGAAGGAGAAGGAGAAGATGAAGAAGAAAAAGAAGAATTAGAAGAAGAAGTAGGGGATGATGAAGGAGAAGAAGAAGAAGAAGAGGAGTACGAAGAAGAATATTAGGAAGAACCAAAAGAGAAGAAGAAGAAGAAGAAAGAAGAAGAGAAGAAGAAGAAGAAGATGAAGCAAAACTAGAAGAAGAAGAAGAATAACAAGAACATGTAGGAAGCGAAGAAGAAGAAAAAGTACAAGAAGAAGAAGAAGAAAAGAAAAAGAAGAAGGAGAAGAAGAAGAAGAATATGGAGAAGAAGAAGAAGCAGAAGAAGAAGAAGAAAAAGATGAACAAGAAGAAGAGGAAAAAGAAGAACAAGAAGAAGAAGATGAAGAAAAAGAATAAGAAGAAGAAGCAGAAGAAGTTGAAGAAGAGAAAGAAGAAAAATAAGATGATGAAGAAGAAGAAATTAGAGAAGAAGAAGGAGAAGACGACGAAGAAAAAGAACAAGAAGAAGAGGAAGATGAAGAAGGCGAGGGAGAAGAAGAAGAAGAAGAGAAGAAGAAGAAAAAGATGATGAATAAGAAGAAGAAGAAGGTGAAGAAGAGGAAGAAGAAGAAGAAGAGAAAGAAGAAGAAGAAGAAGAAGAAGAAGAAGAAGATGATTATGATGAAGAAAAAGAAGAAGAGACGAAGAGGAAGAAGAAGAAGAAGATGAAGAACAGGAAGAAGAGGAAGAAGAAGAAGAAGAAGAAGAAGAAGAGGGAAAGTAGATGAAGAAGAATTAGAATAAGAAGTAAAAGAAGAAGAAGAAGAAGAAGAAGAAGAAGAAGAAGAAGACGAAGAAGAAAGAGGAGGAGGTGGAGGAGGACGAAGAAGAAGCAGAAGAAGAATAGGAAGAAGGAGAAGTAGAGGAAGAATAAAAAGAAGAAGAAGAAAAAGAAGAAGAAAAAGAAGATGAAGATGAAAAAGAAGATGAAGAAGATGGAGGAGAACAAGAAGATGAAGAAGAAGAAGAAGAAGAAGAAGACAGAAAAAGAAGAAGAAGAAGAACAAGAACAAGAACAAGAACAAGAACAAGAAGAAGAAGAAGAAATGAAAGAAGAAGAAGAAGAAAGAGAATAAGAAAAAGAAGAAGAAGATGAAGGAGAAGAAGAAGGCGAGGAAGAAGAAGTGGAAGAAAGACAAGAAGAAAACGAAGAAGAAGAAGAAGAAAAGGAAGAAGAAGAAGAGGAAGACTAAGAAGATGAGAAACAAAAAGAGGTATAACAAGAAGAACAAGAAAAAGAAGAAGATGAAGAAGATGTTGAAGAAAAAGAAGGAGAAGAAGAAAAAGAAAAAGAAAAAGAACAATAAGAAGGAGAAAGAAGTAGAATAAGAAAAACAAGCAGAAGAAGAAGATGCAGAAAAAGAAAAATAATATGTAGAAGAAAATCAAGAAGAAGAAGAAGAAGAAGAAGAAGAAAAAGAAGAAGAAGATGTAGGAGAAGGTGAAGAAGAGGGAGAAGAAAAAGAAGAAGAGGAAGAAGGAGAAGAAGGAGAAGAAAAGGAGAAGAAGATGAAGAAGACGAAGAACAAGAATTAGGAGAAGAAGAAAAAGAAGAAGAAGAAGATGATGATGATGATGATGAAGAACATGAAGAAGAAGAAGAAGAAGAAGAGTAATAAGAAGAAGAAGTAGTAGTAGCACAAGAATAAGAAGAAAAAGAAGATACAAAAAGAAGAAGAAGAATAAGACAGAGGAGTAGGAGAAGAAGAAGAAGAAGAAAATGATAGAGAAGGAGAAGGAGAAGATGAAGAAGGAAAAAGAAGAATTAGAAGAAGAAGTAGGGGATGATGAAGGAGAAGAAGAAGAAGAAGAAGAGGAGTACGAAGAAGAATATTAGGAAGAACCAAAAGAAGAAGAAGAAGAAGAAGAAGAAGATGAAGCAGAACTAGAAGAAGAAGAAGAATAACAAGAACATGTAGGAAGAGAAGAAGAAGAAAAAGTACAAGAAGAAGAAGAAGAAAGAAAAAGAAAAAGGAGAAGAAGAAGAACAATATGGAGAAGAAGAAGCAGAAGAAGAAGAAGAAGAAGAAGAAGAAGAAGAAGAAGAAGAAGAAGAAGAAGAAGAAGAAGAAGAAAAAGAGGAAGAAGATGTAGAAGAAGAAGAAGAAGTAGAAGTAGTAGTAGAAGAAGAAGAAGAAGAAACAAATTAGAAGAAGAAGAAGAATAAGAAGAAAAGGAAGAAGAAGAACAAGAAGAAGAAAATGAAGAAGTAGAAGAAGAATAGGTGGAAGAAGAAGTAGAAGAAGAAGAACAAGAATTAGAAGAAAAAGAAGGAGAAGTAGGAGGAGGAGGAGGAAAAGAAGAAGAAGAAGAAGAAGAAAAAGAAGGAAAAGAAGAAGATGAAGTAGAAAAAGAACAAGAAGAAGAAGAAAAAGAAGATGATGAGGAAGAAGAAGAAGAAGAAAAAGAAGAAGTAGAAGAAGAAGAAGAAGAAGAAGAAGAGTGAGAAGAGGAGGAGGAGGAAGAAGAAGAAGAACAATCCGAAGAAGAAGAAGAAGAACAATCCGAAGAAAAAGAAGAACAAAATTGATGATAAAGAAGAAGAAGACAAATACGAAGAAGATGAAGACAAAGAACCAAAAGAGAAAGAAGAAGAAGAAGAAGAAGAATAAGAAGAAGAATAAGAAGAAAAATAAGAAGAAGAAGTAGAAGAGGAAGAACAAGAAGTAGTAGTAGTAGCAGAAGAAGAAGAAGAAAATAAAGAGGAAGAAGAAGAAGAAGAAGAAGAATATTAAGAAGAATAAGAAGAAGAATAAGAGGAAGAAGTAAAAGAAGAACAAGAAGTAGAAGAAGAAGTAGAAAGAGAAGTAGGAGGAGAAGAAGAAGAAGAAGAAGAAGAAGAAGAAGAAGATGAAGAAGGAGAAGAAGAAGAAGGAGAAGATGAAGAAGGAAAAGAAGAAGAAAAAGAAGCAGAAAATGATGAGGAAGAAGAAGAAGAAAAAGAAGTAGAATAAGAAGAACAAGAAAAAGAAGAAGAAGAAGAAGAATAAGTAGAGGTGGTAGAAGAAGAAGAAGAAGAAGAAGAATCCAAAGGAAAAGAAGAAGAAAATTGAAGATAAAGAAGAAGAAGGCGGAGACGAAGAAGATGAAGATAGAGAACAGAAAGAGAAAGAAGATGGCGAGGAAGAAGTAGTAGTAGTAGTAGAAGAAGAAGAAGAAGACAAGAAAGACGAAGAAGAAGAAGAAGAAGAAGAATAAGAAGAAAAAGATGAACAAGAAGAAGAAGGATTTGAAGAAGAAGAAGAAGTAGAAGAAGATGAGGAAGAAGAATAAGAAGAAGAAGAAGAAGAAGAGGAAGACGAAAAAGTAGGAGAAGAAGGAGTAGGAGAAGAAGGAGAAGAAAAAGATGAAGAAGAAGAAGAAGGCGAAAAAGAAAAAAATGAAGAAGTAGAAGAAGACGAAGAATAAGAAGAAGAAGAAGAAGGAGAAGAAGGAGAAGGAGAAGAAGAAGAGGAAAATGATGAGGAAGAAGTAAAAGAAGAATGAGATGAAGAAAAAGAAGAAGAAGAAGAAGAAGATGAAGAAGAAGAAGAAGAGGAAAAAGATGAAGATAAGAGAAAGAAGAAGGTGAAGAGGAAGAAGACAAATAAGAAGAAAAGGAAGAACATGAAAATGAACAAGACAAAGAAGAAAACGAAGCAAAAAATGAAGACAAAGAAGAAGAAGAACAAGAAGGAGAAGGAGATAATGATGATGATTATAAAGAAGGAGGAGGAGATGAAGAAGAAGAAGAAGAAGAAGAAGAAGAAGACGAGGAAGATGAAGTAGAAGAAGAAGAAGAAGAAGTGCAGGAGGAGGAAGGAGGAGAAGAAGAAGAAGAAGTAGAAGAAGATGGAGAAGGAGAAAAAGACGAAGAAGAAGCAGAAGAAGAAGAAGAAGAAGAAGAAGAAGAAGAATAAAATGAAGAAGAAAGAAGCAATGACAAGAAGAAGAAGAAGGAGAAGGAGATGAAGAAGATGATGATGATGATGACGATGATGAAGAGGGAGAATAAAAAGAGGATGGAGAAGAATTAGATGTAGGCTAGTAAGAAGACGTCAAAGAAGAAAAGAGAGCAGAAAGAGGAAGAAGAAGAAGAAGTT
>JAIUJO010003547.1:25000-30000 GCA_023846275.1 Vanilla planifolia | reverse complement strand
ACTATTACTTCTACTTCTTCTTCTGCTTATTCTCCTTCTCCTTCTTCCTCTTCTTCTACTTCTTATTTTTCTTCTTCTTCTTCTTCTTCCTCTTCTTATTTTTTTTCTTCTTGTTCTTTTTCTTCTTCTTCTTCATTGTCTTTTCTTCTTCTGCTTATTTTTCTTTGACACACTTTTCTTCTTCCTCTTCTTCTTCTTCTTCTTCTACGACTACTACTTTTCTTCTTCTACATCTTCCACTCATTCTTTATCTTCTACTTCTTCTTCTTCTCCTCCTTCTTCTCCTTTTTCCTCCTCCTCCAATTCTTCTTCCTCATCTACTTCTTTTTCCAGTTCTGCCTTCTCTTCTTCTTCATCTTCTTCTTCCTCTTCTTCTTCTTCTCATTCTTCTTCTTCTTCCTCTTCTTCTTCTTTTTCTTCTTCTTTTATTTCTTCTTCCTCTTCTTCTAGTACTTCTTCTTCTTCTCCTTCTTCTACTTTATCTTCTTGTTCTTCTTCCTCCTCTACAACTACTTCTTCATCTTCTTCTTCATCTTCGTTTTCTTCTTCATCATCATCATCTTATTCTTCTCCTTCTTAGTCCTCTTAATCTTCTAATTCTTCTTCTTCTTCCACTACTTCTACTTCTTTTTCTTCATCTTTGTCTTCTCTTTCTTCTTCTTCTTCCTCTTCCTCTTTTTCTTCCTCTTCTTGTCCTTCTTTTTTTATCATCATCATCATCTTCTTCTTCTTCTTCTTCTTCTTCCTCTAACTTGTCTTCTCCTTTTTTCTTCTTCTACTTCTATTTCTTCTACCTCTTCTTCCAATTCTTCTCCTACTTCTTCTTCAACATCTTATTCTTCTTCAACATCTTCTTCTTCTTCTTCTTCTTCTTCTTCTTCTTCTTCTTCTTCTTATTCTTCTACATCTTCTTTTTCTACATCTTCTACTACTATTTCTTCTTCTAATTCTTTTTGTTCTTCTTCTTTCTCTTCCTCTTCTTCTTCTTCTCATTTTTCTTCCTCTTTTTTTCTTCTTTTTCTTATTGTTTTTTCTTTTATTCTTCTTCTTCATCATCATCTTATTATTATTATTATTATTATTATTATTATTATTATTATTATTCATCTTCTTCTACTTCCACTTCTTCTTCTTCTTCTTCTTCTTCCTTTTAGTCCTGTTCTTTCTCAAATTCTTCTTCTTCTTCTTCTTCTTCTACTACTTCATTTTCTTCTTCTTCTTCTACTACTTGTTCTTCTTCTTCTTCTTTTTCTTCTTATTTTTCTTCTTCTTTTTCTTCTTCTTCTTCTTCTTCTAACTCTTCTTTTTATTTTCTTCTTCTACTTCTATTACTTCTACCACTACCTCCTCTTCTTCTTCTCCTTCTTCTACATCATCTTCCTCTTCTTCTACTACTTCTTCTTCTCCTTCTTCTACTTTATCTTCTTGTTCTTCTTCCTCCTCTACAACTACTTCTTCGTCTTCTTCTTCATCTTCTTTTTCTTCTTCTTCATCATCATGTTCTTCTCCTTCTCAGTCCTCTTCTTCTTCTAATTCTCCTTCTTCTTCCACTACTTCTACTTTTTTTTCTTCATCTTTGTCTTCTCTTTCTTCTTCTTCTTCTTCTTCCTCTTCTTCCTCTTGTCCTTTTTTTTATCATCATCATCTTCTTCTGCTTCTTCTTCTTCTTCTAACTCTTCTTCATCTTTTTTCTTCTTCTTCATCTTTTTTCTTCTTCTTCTACTTCTACTTCTTCTATCTCTTCTTCCACTTCTTCTTCTACATCTTCTTCATCATCATCTTCTTCTTCTTCTTCTTCTTCTTATTCTTCTACATCTTCGTCTTCTACTTCTTCTACTACTATTTCTTCTTCTAATTCTTCTTGTTCTTCTTCTTTGTCTTCCTTTTCTACTTCTCCTTTTTCTTCCTCTTTTTTTCTTCTTTTTGTTATTATTCTTATTATTATTATTATTATTATTATTATTATTATTATTATTATTCTTCTTCGTCTTCTTTTACTTCAACTTCTTCTTCTTCTTCTTCCTTTTAGTCCTGTTTTTTCTTAAATTCTTCTTCTTCTTCTAATACTACTACTTCATTTTCTTCTTCTTCTTCTACTACTTGTTCTTCTTCTTCTTCTTTTTCTTCTTATTCTTCTTCTTCTCCTTCTTCTTCAGAATCATCTTCTTCTTTTTCTTCTTCTTCTTCTTCTTTTTCTAACTCTTCTTTTTATTTTCTTCTTCTACTTCTACTACTTCTACCACTTCCTCCTCTTCTTGTTCTCCTTCTTCTACATCTTCTTCCTCTTCTACTACTACTACATCTTCTTCTCCTTCTTCTACTTTATCTTCTTGTTCTTCTTCCTCCTCTACAACTACTTCTTCATCTTTTTCTTCATCTTCTTTTTCTTCTTCATCATAATCATCTTCTTCTTCTCCTTCTTTGTCCTCTTCTTCTTCAAATTCTTCTTCTTCTTTCACTACTTCTACTTCTTTTACTTCATCTTTGTCTTCCCCTTCTTCTTCCTCTTCTTGTCCTTCTTTTTTATCATCATCATTATCTTCTTCTTCTTCTAACTCTTCTTCTTCCACTTCTACTTCTTCTACCTCTTCTTCCACTTCTACTTCTTCTTCATCTTCTTCTTCTTCTTCTTCTTCTTCTTATTCTTTTACATCTTCTACTTCTACTTCTTCTACCACTATTTCTTCTTCTAATTGTTCTTGTTCTTCTTCTTTGTCTTCCACTTCTTCTTCTTCTCCTTTTTCTTCCTCTTTTTTTCTTCTTTATGTTATTGTTCTTCCTTTTATTCTTCTTCTTCTTCTCCATCTTATTATTATTATTATTATTACTAATATTCTTCTTCTTTTTCTTCTTCTTCTCTTCCTTTTAGTCCTGTCCTTTCTCAAATTCTTCTTCTTCTTGTACTACTACTACTACGTTTTCTTCTTCTTCTTCTTCTACTTGTTATTCTTCTTCTTCTTTTTCTTCTTTTTCTTCTTCTTCTCCTTCTTCATCATCATCTTCTTCTTTTTCTTCTTCTTCTTCTTCTTCTAACTCTTCTTTTTATTTTCTTCTTCTACTTCTACTACTTCTTATACCACTTCCTCCTCTTCTTCTTCTCCTTCTTCTACATATTCTTCCACTTCTTCTACTACTTCTTCTACTTTATCTTCTTGTTCTTCTTCCTCCTCTACAACTACTTCTTCATCTTCTTCTTCATTTTGTTTTTCTTCTTCATCATCATCATCTTCTTCTTCTCCTTCTTAGTCCTCTTGCTCCTCTTCTTCTTCTTCTTCTTCCCCTTCTTCTTCCTCTTCTTATCCTTCTTCTTTTTTTATCATCATCATCATCTTCTTCTTCTTCTTCTTCTTCATCTTTTTTTTTCTTCTTCTTTTACTTCTACTTCTTCTACCTCTTCTTCCACTTCTTCTTCATCTTCTTCTTCTACTTCTTCTTATTCTTATTCTTCTACATCTTCTTCTTCTACTTGTTCTACTACTATTTCTTCTTCTAATTCTTCTTTTTCTTCTTCTTTGTCTTATTCTTCTTCTTCTCCTTTTTCTTCCTCTATTTTTTCTTCTTTTTGTTATTGTTCTTCCTTTTATTCTTCTTCTTCTTCTTCATCTTCTTGTTGTTGTTATTATTATTATTATTATTATTTGTCTTCTTCTACTTCCACTTCTTCTTCCTTTTAGTTCTGTTCTTTCTCAAATTCTTCTTCTTCTTCTTCTTCTACTACTTCTATTTCCTTTTCTTCTTCTACTAATTGTTCTTCTTCTTCTTATTATTCTTCTTCTTCATCATCATCTTCTACTTTTTCTTCTTCTTCTTCTTCTTTTAACTCTTCTTTTTATTTTCTTCTTCTACTTCTACTACTTCTTTTACCACTTCCTCCTCATTTTCTTCTCCTTCTTCTACAGCTTCTTCCTCTTCTTCTTCTTCTTCTTCTTCTTCTTATTCTTTAACTTCTTCAACTTCTTCTTCTTCTTCCTCTTCTTCTTCTGATTCTTCTTCTTTGTCATCTTCTTCTTTGTCTTCTTCTTCTTCTACTCCTATTTCTTCTTATTCTTCTTCTTCTTCTTCTTTTTCATTCGATTCATTTTCTTGTTCTTCTTCAACTTTTTTCTCTTCTTCTTTTTCTTCTTCTTCTTATTGTTGTTCTTCTTCTTCTCTTCTTCTTCTCTTCTTCTTCTTCTTCTCTTTCTTCTTCTTCTTCTTTTTCTTCATCATCATCTTCTTCTTCTTCTTATTCTCCTTCTACTATTACATCTTGTTCGTTTTCTTCTTCTTCTAGTTTTTCTTCAACTTCTTCTTTGGCTTCTTTTACCACTTCTTCTACTTCTTCTTCTTCTTCTTCTTCTTCTTCGTCTTCTACTTCTTTTTCGTCTTCTTCTTCTTCTTATACTTCATCATCATCATCATCTTCTTCTTCTTCTTCTTCTTCCGCTTCTACTTCTTCTTCTCCTCCTTCTTTGACTTCTTCTACTTCTTCTTCTTCTTCCTTCTCTTCTTCCACTTCTTCTCCTGTTCCTCTTCTTCTTGATCTTTTCTTTTTGTTCTTCTTCTTCTTCTTCTTCTTCTTCTTCTTCTTCTTCTTCTTCTTCTGCTCCTCCACTTCCTCCTCCTCCTCCTCCCCCTTCTTCTTCTCCTTCTTCTTTTTCTTCATCTTCATCTTCTTTTTCGTCTTATCTTCCTCCTCCCCCTTCTGGATTTTATTCTTCTTCTTCGTCTTCTTCTTCTTCTTCCTCCCTTTTTCTTCATCTTCTTGTTGTATTTCTTCTTCTTCTACCTCTTCTTCTTATTATTCTTCTTCATAGTCAACAGGTGCTTCTTCTTCTTCTTCTTGTACTTCTTCTTAGTCTACTTCTTCTTCAAATTCTTTTCTTCTTCTTCGACTTCTACTTTTTTTTGTTCTTCTTCTTGTTCGACTTGGTCTTCTTCTTCTTTTTCTCCTCCTCCTCTTTCTCCTCCTTCTTCTTCTTCTTCTTTTTCTTCGTTGTCTATCTCTTCATTTTCTTCTT
>JAIUJO010003547.1:7500-20000 GCA_023846275.1 Vanilla planifolia | reverse complement strand
TTCTTCGTCTTCTTCACCTTCTTCTTCTTCTTTTTCCTCTTCTTCTTCTTCTTCTTCTTCTTCTTTCTTCTTCTTCTTCTTATCCTCCTCCTACTTCTCCTTCTAGTTGTTCTCTTAATTATTATAATTATTATTTTTGTTTTGGTTATCTTCTTTTTTTCTGCCTCTTCTTGTTATTCTTCTTCCTCCTTTTCTTCATCATCATCTTCTTCTTCTTCTTCGTTTTCTTCTTCATCTACTTGTTCTTCAATCTTGTTCTTCTTTTTTACTTCTTCTTCTTCTTCTTCATCTTTTCTTCCTATTCTTGTTCATATTCTTCTTTTTTTCTTCTTCTTCTTCTTCTTCTTCTTCTTCTTCTGCTTCTCCTTCTTCACCTTCTTCTTCATCATCATCTTCTTCTTCTTCTACATCCTCGTCTTCCACTTTTTCTTCTTCTACTTCTTCTTCTTCTTCTTCTTCTTATTCTTCTTCCTCTTCTTCTTTGCCTTCTTCTACTTCTGCTTTTCATCTTCATCCTCTATGCCATCTTCTTCTTCTTCGTCTTCTACTTCTTCTTCTTCTTCTTCTTCTTTTTGTTCTTCTTCTTCTTCTTTTTCTTCTTCTTTTCCTTCTTCTTATGGGTAATCATCATCATCATCTTCTTCTTCTTCTTCTTCTTCTTCTTCTTCTTCTTCATCTTCTTCTTTGTCTTCTTCTTCTTCTTCAACATCTTTTTCTTCCATTTTTTCTTCATCTTCATCTTCTTCACCTTCTTCTCCTTCTTCATTTTCATCTTCTTCTTATTATTTTTCTTCTTCGTCTTCTTATTCTTCTTCTTCTTCATCTTCTTCTTATACTTCTTCGATTCTTATTCTTGTTCATCAACTTCTTCTTCTTCTACTTTTTCAACATCGACTTTTTCTTCCTCTTCTTTTTCTTCTTGTTCTTGTACTACTACTACTACTCCTTCTACTTCTACTTTATCCACTTCTTCATCTTCTTGTTCTTCTACTTCTTGTTGTTCGTCTTCTTCTTCTTCATCTTCAATTTCTACTTCTTCCTCTTCCTCCACATCTTCTTCTTCTTCTTCTTCTTTGTCTTCTTCTTCTTCTTCTTCTTCTTCTTCATCTTCTTCGTCTTCTTCTCCTTCTCCTTCTCTTCCATCTTCTTCTTCTTCTTCTTCTTCTTCTTCTTCTTCTTCTTCTTCGTTTCTTCTTCTTCTTCTTCTTCTTTAGCTTTTCCTCATTTACCTTCTACTTCGTCTTCTTCTCCTCCTTCCTCTTCCTCTTCTTCTTCTTCTTCTTCTTCTTCTTCTTCTTCTTCTACTAATACTACTTTTTCATCATAATCAACAACAACATCATCATCATCATCATCATCATCTTCTTCTTCTTCTTCTATTTCCTCCTACTCATCTTTCTCCTCCTCTTCTTTCGCTATTTAATTTCTTCTTGTTCTTCTGTTACTTTTGCTTCTTCTACATGTTTTTCTTCTTCTTCTTCTCCTTTGCCTACTTCTTCTTCAACTTTCGCTTCTAATTCTACTTGTTCTTCCTCTTCCTCTCCATATTCTTCTTCTTCTTCTTGCCCTTCTTTTTCTTTTTCTTCATCTTCATCTTCTTGTTTTGGTTCTTGTTCTTCTTCTTCTTCTTCTTCTTCTTCTTCATCCTTTTCTTCTTCTTCTTCTTCTACTACTACTTTTTTTCTACTCCCTCTACTTCTTCTCCTTCTTCTTCTTCTTCTACTACTACTACTTGTTGTTGTTGTTGTTCTTTTTTTTTTGTTCTTCTTCTTCTTCTTCTTCTTTCTCATCTTCTTGTCCTTCTTTGTTGTCGTTTTCTCCTTCTCCCACTTCTTCATCTTCTTCTTATTCTACATCTTCTTCTTCTTCTACTTCTTCTCCTTCTTCTTTTTCTTATTATTATTATTATTATTATTATTATTATTATTATTGTTATTGTTATTATTATTATTATTATTATTATTATTATTATTATTATTATTTATTAGCATTCTTCTTCTTCTTTTTCTTCTTCCTCTTCTTGCTCTTCTTCTTCCTTTCCATCTCCTTCTTCAACATCTTAATCTTTTTCATCTTCTTTTTCTTATTCTCCTTTGTCTTCATCTGCTTCTTCTTCTTCTTCTTCTTTTTCTTCTTCTTCTTCTTCTTCTTCTTCTTCTTCTTCTTCTTCTACTTCTACTTCTACTTCTTCTTCTCCTTTTTCTTATTCTTCCTCCTCTTCCTCTTCTTCTTGTTCTTCTTCATCATCATTTTCTTCTTCTTCTTCCTTTACTAATTCTTTTTCTACTACTTCTTCTCCTCCACCTTCTTTTTCTTCTTCTACTTCTTATTCCACATCTTAGTCTCCATATTCTTCTTCTTCTTATTTTCCTTCTTCTTCTTCTTCTCTTCATCTTCTTCTTCCTCTTTTCAATCTTCTTTTCCTTCTTCTTTTTCTACTTCTTCTCCTCTTCCCCCTCCTCCTTTACCTTCTTCGTTTTGTTCTCCATCTTCTTCTTCATCTTCTACTACTACTTCTTCTTTGTCTTCTTCTTCTTTTTCTTCTTCTACTACTACTATTTCTTTTTTTCTTCTTGTTCGTTTCCTTCTCCACCTCCTTCTTCTTCTTCATTTTTCTCTTCTTTTTCTTCTTCTTCTTCCTCTACATCTGCATCTTCTTCTACTTCTTCTCCTTCTCCTTCTTTTTCCCCATTTTCTTATTCATATTCTTCTTCTTCTTCTCCTCTTCCTTCTCCTTCTTCAACTTTTGCTTCTTCCTTTTATTCTTCTTCTTCTTCTTTTTCTCCATCTCCTTCTTCTTCTTCTTCTTCTTCTTCTTCTTCTTCTTCTTCTTCTTGCTCTCCTTCTTCTTCTCCTCCTTTTTCTTCTTCTTCTTCTTCTTATTCTACTTCTTCTTCTTGTTCCTCTCCATTTCTTTCTTCTTCTTCTTCTTCTTCTTCTTTTCTTCTTCTTCTTGTTCTTCTTCCTCCTCTACTTCCCCTTTTTCTTCTTCTTATTCATCATCTTCTTCTTCTTGCTCGTCTTCTTCTTCTTTTTCCCATCATCATCATCATCATCATCATCTTCTTCTTCTTCTTCTTCATCTTCTTCTTCTTCTTTTACTTCTACTTCTTCCTTTGCTTCTTCCTCTACTTCTCTTTCTTCTTTTTCTTCCTCTTCTTTTTCTTCTTCTTCAACTTCTTCTTCTTCTTCGGCTTCCCTTCTTCCTCTTGTTCTTCTTCTTCTTCTTCTTCTTCTTCTTCGGCTTCCCTTCTTCCTCTTGTTCTTCTTCTTCTTCTTCTTCTTCTTCTCTTCTCCTTCTCCATTTTCATCTTCTACTTCTACTTCTTCTCGATCTTCTTCTTCTTCTTCTTCTTCTTCTTCTTCTCCTCTTCCTCCTCCTCCTCTGCCTTCTTCTTCTTTCTCATCTTCTTCTTCTTCTTCTTCCTCTTCTTCTTTAACTTCTTATTCTACTTCTGCTTCTTCTTCTCCTTCTCCTTCTTCTTCTCCTATTTCTTCTTCATATTCTACTTCTTCTTCTTCTTCTCCTCCTTCTCCATCTTCTTCGTCTTCATCTTCTTCCTTTTCTTCTTCTTCTTCTACGACTTCTTCTTCTTCTTCTTCTTCTTCTTCTTCTTCTTCTCCTTTTCTTTCTTTCTTCTTCTTCTTCTTCTTCTTCCTCTTGTTTTTCTTCTTCTACTTCCTAATCTTGTTCTGCTTCATTTTCTTCTTCTTCTTCTTGTTCTTCTTCTTCTTCTTCTTCTCTCTCTTCTTCTTATTCTTCTTTTTTAACATTTTCTTCTTCTTCTTCTCCTACTACTACTACTACTTCTTCCTCTACTTCTTGCTCTTCTTCTTTTTCTTCATCAACTTTTTTCTTCTTTTTCTCCATTTACTTCTTCTTCATCATCATCATCATCATCATCATCATCTTCTTCTTCTTCTTCTCCTTACCCTTCTTCTTGTTCTTCCTCTTCTTCTTCTTCTTCATATTAATCGTCTTCTTTTTCTTCTTCTTCTTCTTCTTCTTTTACGTCTTTTTCTTATTCTTCTTCTTCTTCTTCCTCGTCTTCCTCTCCTTTTTCTTCTTCTTCTTCTTCTTCTTCTTCTTCTTCTTCTTCCTATTCCTCCTCTTCATCTTTCGCTTCTTTTTGTTCTTCTTCTTCTTCTTCTTCTTCTTTTTCTTCTTCATTTCCATCTTCTTCTTCTTAATCTCCTTGTTCTTCTTCTTCTTCTTCTTCCTCTTCATCTTCCTCTAATTCTTTTTCTTTAACTCCTTCTTCTTTGACTCCTTCTTCTTCTTCTTCTTCTTCATCTTCTTCTTTGCTTTCTTCCTCTAATTCTTAAATTATATTTTAGAATCTTATATGAAAGATTATATGATATTTTAATGACTTTATATGAGATATTCTACAGGTGAAGACTTATTATAGTTTTGATAATTATTGTATTAGTATTATCACTTTAACTTTGACATTATATAATAGTTTAGAATTATATACATTATTTATTTATTTGGTTATCTTGACTCAGATATTTATGTTTTGTGATTCTTTTTATTACTCATTTTTAAGTTTTATGTCTTTCAAATTTCTACTTGCTCTATTTTAACCCTTTCACTCAATATTTGGACATATGGTTATTGGTTTTATTGGTTCATAATCGAGTGAGGCATAACATTATGACTTGTATAACTTTAAAGGATAAATCATAATAATAAATACTACTAACCTAAAATTATCTATTATACCCCAAGCAAGTCCAATAGAATTCTTAAAATAATAGCGATAAATAAAAAATCATAATTATATCAATCTTGCTTAAATCATTTATCTCCACTTGTAACCAAGGTTTTTTTAAATATTATTTCTCATATTGTAGTATAATAAATAAATTTAAACAAGTTTTACATTATGATAAACTAATATAAATCTATGTTAAAGATGGACAAGCAAAGACTAAGATATTTTACTTTTTTTATCATTTTACTATTTTCTATATAAACAATTTATTTTAAAAAGATGGCTTGATTAAGTTTAATCATACTTGATTACAATTTTCTTGGTTTGAATTTAAGATTTTTTTCTATCTTTATCAAGATAAAATTAAGGATGTTAGATATACATTATAAATTTTTCCTTTATCGTCATCATCTTCTTCTTCTTCTTCTTCTTCCTCTACTTCTTTTTTTTGTTCCTCTTCTTCTTCTTCTTCTTCTTCTTCTTTCTCTTCTCCTCCTCCTTCTCCTCCTCCTTCTCCTTCTTCCTTTTCATCTTCTACTTCTACTTCTTCTTAATCTTCTTCTTCTTCTTCTTCTTCTTCATCATCATCTTCTTCTTCAACTCCTTCTTCTTCTTCTACTTCTTCTTCTTCTTCTTGTTATTCTCCTCCTCCTCCACATCCTTCTTCTTCTATTTCTTCTTTCTCTTCTTCATCTTCTTCTTCCTCATCCTTTTCATCTTCTTATTCTTCTTCTGCTTCTTCTTCACTTTCTCCTTCTCCTATGGCTTTTTCTTCTTCATATTCTGCTACTTCTTCTTCTTCTCCATCCCCTTCTTCTTCTTCTTTCTTTTTATCTTCTTCCTCTTCTTCTCCTCCCCCTTCTTCTTCTTCTTCTTCTTCTTCTTCTTCTTCTACTACTTCTTCATCTTCCTCTCCTTCTTCTCCTACTACTACTTCTTCTTCCTGTTCTTTTCCTTTACATTCTCCTTCTTCTTCTTCTTCTTCTTCTTCTCTTCCTCTTGTTGTTCTTCTTCTTTTGTTTCTTCTTCTTCTTCTTCTTCTTCTTCTACAACTACTACTACTACTACTACTTCTTCTTCCTCTTCTTCTTTTTCTTCTTCTTTTTCTCTTCTTTTTGTTCATATATTTTTCTTCTACTTCTTTTTCTTTTTCTTCATGTTCGTCTTCTTTCTTTACTTCTTATTCTTCCTCTTCTTCTTATTCCTCCTCTCCTTCTTCTTCTCCTTCTTCTTCTTCATCTTCTACTTCTTTGTCTTCATCATCATAATTAGCAGCATCATCATCATCATCATCTTCTTCTTCTTCTCCTTCATCTTCTTCTACTTTTTCCTCTTCTTACTCCTCCTACACCATCTTCTTCTTATTCCTCTCTTTCTTCATCATCTTCTTCTCCTTCTTCTTCTATGCCATCTTCTTCTTATTCTTATAATCCTTCTTCTTCTTATTCTTTTTTTCTTATTCTTCTTCCTAATCCTCTACATCTTCTTCTTCTTCTTCTTCTTCCTCTTCTTCCTCTTCTTCTTCATCTTCTGACTCTTCTTAACCTTCTTCCCCTTCTCCTTCTTCTTCTTCTTCATCTTCTTCTTGTTCATACTCTACTTCTTCTTCTTTTACTTTTTCTTCTTTTTCTTCTTATTATTACTGTAATTATTATTATTATTATTATTATTATTATTATTATTATTATTATTATTATTATTATTATTATTATTATTATTATTATTATTATTGTTGTTATTATTTTTTTTTGTTATTATTATTATTCTAATTCTTTTTATTCTTCTTCTTCTTGTTCTTCTTCTTCTTCTTTTTCTTCTCCTCCTCCTTCTTGTTCTTCTCCTTCATATTCTTCTTCTTCTTCTACTTCTTTTTCTCCTTTTTCTTCTTAATTATAATTATCTTCTTTTGCGTCTTCTTCTTCTCCTTCATCTTTTTCTTCATTTTTTTCTTCTTCTTCTTGTTATTCTTTTTCTTCTTCTTCTTCTTCCTCTTTTACTACTTCCTCTTGCTCCTCCATTTCTTCTTCCTAGTCATCTTTCTCTACTTCTTCATCTACTATTGTATCTCCATCATCATCTTTTTTTCTTCTTCTTCTTCATCTTCTTTTTCTTCTTCTTCTCCTCCTCCTCCTCCTCCTCTGCCTCCTTTTTCTTCTTAGAGTTCTTTTTTTTTCTTCTTCTTCTACTCCTTCGTCGTCTTCTTCTTCTTCTTCTTCATCTTCACCATCTTGCACACCTTCATCTACTTCTTCTTTCCCTTTTTCTTCTTCTTCTACAACTTCTTCTTGTCTTACTTCTTCTTCTTCTTCTTTTTCTTCTTCTTCCTCTTCCTCTTCATCTTCTTCTTCTTCTTCTTCTTCTTCTTCTTCTTCTTCTTCTTTTACTTCTACTTCTACTTCTTCTTCCTTTTTTTCTTCCACTTCTTCTTCTTCTTCTTCTTCTTCTTTTCTTTCTCCTTTTTTTCTACTTATTTTTTCTTCTTCTTCTTCATCACCTTCACTTCATAATCATCATCTTCTTCATCTTCATCTTCATCTTCTTTTTCTTCTTCTTCCTCTACCTCTTCTTGTACTTCTCCCTCTTCTTCTTCTTCTTCTTCTTCTTTTCTTCTTCTTTTTCCTATTCTTCTTCCTTTTCTTCTTCTTCGTCTTCTTCTTCTATTTCTTGTTCTTCTTCAGCTTCTTTTGCCTCCTCCTCCTCCCCTTCCTCTTCTTTTACTTCTTCATTTTCTTCTTCTTCTTCTACTACTTCTCTTCTTTCTCCTCTCCTTCATCTTCTTCTTCTCAATCTTCGTCTTCTTCATCTTCTTCTTCTTCTTCTCCTCCTCCTTCTCATTCTTCTTCTTCTTCTTCTTCTTCTTCTACTTCCTTCTACCCTTCTTTTTCCTCGTCTTCCTTTTCTTCATCTTCTTCTATTACTTCTTCTTATTCTTATTCTCTTTTTCTTCTTCTCCTCCTTCATCTTCTTCTTCTCCTTCATCTTCTTCTTCTTTTACTTCTTCTTTTTTTTCTTCTCCTTCTCCTTCTTCTTCTTTTTCTTTTTTCTTCTTCCACTCCTCTTTTTCTCTATCTCTCTTTTCTTCTTCTTCTTCTTCTTCTTCATCTTATGCTTCTTTTTTTTCATCTTCTCCTTCTTTTTCTTCTTCTTCTTCTTCTTCTTCTTTGCTTAGCTCTTTTTCCTCTTCATTTTATTGTTCTTCTTCTTTTCCTTTGCCTTCCTCTTCTTCTTCTTCATTATCTTCTTCTTCTTCATTTTTCTTCTCCTACTATTACTACTACTACTTCTTCATCTTTTTCATCTTCTTCTTCTTCTTCTTCTTCTACATCTTCTCGGATTTCTTCTTTATCTTGTCCTTCTTCCTCTTCTTCTTCTTCTTCTTCTACTTTTTCTTCTTCTTCCTCTTCTCCTTTCCCTCTTCTTCTTTTTCTTCTTCTTCATCTTTTTCTCCTTCTTCTTCTTCTTGTTATTCTCCTTTTTGTTCTTCTTCTTCTACTTGCTCTTCGTCTTCTTATTCTACTTCTTTTTGTTCTTCTTCTTCTTCTTCTTTTTCTTCTTGTTCTCCTTCTCCTTCTTCTTCCTCTTCATCTTCTTTTTCTTTTTCTACTTCTCCTTCCTATTCTTTTTCTTTTTCTTCTTCTACTTCTTCTTCTTCTTCTTCTTCTTCTTCTTCTTCTTCTTTCTTCTTCTTCTTCTTCTTCTTCCTCCTCCTCCTCCTCCTCCTCTTGTTCCTATTGTTATTATTATTATTATTCTTCTTCTTCTTCTTCCTCTTTTTCTTCTCCTTCCTCTTCTTCTTACTCTTCTTCTCCTTTTTCTCTTATAATTCTTCTTCCTCTTCCTCTTCTTCTTCCCCTTCATCAACTTCTTCTTCTTCTTCTTCTTCTTCTCCCTCTTCCTCCTCTTCTTCTTTTTCTTGTTCTTCTCCTTCTTCTATTATTCTTCTACTTCCTCTTCTTCTTCTTCTTCTCCTCCTCCTTCTTCCTCTTCTTATTTTGTTTCTTCATCTCCCTCTTAATCATCTTCTTCTCCTACTCCTTCTTCTTCTTCTTCTTCCTCTTCTTCTTCATCTTCCTCTACTTCTTCTTCTTCTTTTTGTTCATCTTCTTTTTCTTTTTCTTTTTCTCCTTGTTCTTCTCCTTCTTCTTCTTTTTCTTCTCCTACTTCTTTTTCTTCTTCTTCTTATTATTATCATTTCTATTATTATTATAATAATAATAATTATTATTATTATTATTACTATTATTATTATTATTATTGTTATTATTATTATTATTATTATTTATTCTATTGTTATTATTATTATTATTATTAATTTTCAACATAATTTTCTCCTTCTTCATCTACACTTCCTTCATCTTCTTCCTTTTCTTCTACTTCCTCTGTTTAAACAACTACCACTACTTCTTCTTGATCTTCTTTATCTTCTTCTTCTTTTTCTTCTTCTACTACTTCTTTTTCATCTTCTTCTCCTTCCCATTTTTCATCTTCTTCATCCTTTTCTTCCTTCTCTTTTTCTCCTCCTCCTCCACCCCTTTCTTCTTCTTCTTCTTCAACTTCCTCTCCTACTCCTTCTTCTTCTCCTTCTTCTTCTTCTTCTTCTTCTTCTTCTTCTTCTTCTTCTTCTCCTTCTTCTTCTTCTTCTTCTTCTTCTTCTTCTACTTCTTCTTCTTTTCATCTTCTTCTTCTTGCTCCTCTTCTTTTTCTTCTTCTTCTTCTTCTTCTTCTACTACTACTACTACTACTACAACTACTACTTCTTCCTTTGCTTCTTCTTTCTCTTCTTCTTTTTCTTCTTTTTGTTCTTCCACTTTTTCTTCTTCTTCCTCTTCTTCTTCCTCTTTTTCTTCTTCCTCTTCTTCTTGTTCTTCCCCTTCTTCTTCTTCTTCTTCTTCTTTTACTTCTTCATCATCATCATCATCATCATCTTCTTCTTCTTCATCTTCTTCTACTTCTTCCTAGCCTTGTTCTTGCTCGACTTCTTTTCTTCTTATTGTTTAGTCACTTTTTCTTCTTCTTCATCTCTTTCTCCTACTTCTTCATCTTCTTGTTCTTTTTCTTCTTCTTCTTCTTCTTCTTCTTCTTCTTCTTCATTTCCTTCTTCTTCTTTTTCTTCTTCTTCTTCTTAATTTTCTACTTCATGTTCTTCATTTTCTTCTACTACTTCTTCTTCTTGTACTTCTTCTTCTTCTACATTCTCTTTTTCTTTATCATCATCTTCTACTACTTCTTCTCCTTCTTCTTGTTTTCTACTACTTCTTTTTCTTCTTCTTCTTCTTCTTTTCTTCTTCTCATTCGTTTTCTTCTTCTTCTTCTTCCCCTTCTTCTGCCTCCTCCTTCTCTTCTTCTTCATCTCCTCATTCTCCTTCTACTTCATCTTCTCCTTCTCCTTCTTCTTCTTTTTCATTTTATGATTCTTCTTCTTCTAGTTCTCCTACTCCTTCCACTTCTTCTTCTTCTCCTTCTTCATGTTATTCTTCTTCTTCCTCTTCTTCTTCTTCATAATCTTCCTCTCTTCTTTTTCTTCTTCTTCTTTTTCTACTTCGTCTTCTACTTCTTGTTCTTCCTCTTTTTCTTTTTTTTGTTCTTCTTGTTCTTCTTCTTCTTCTTCTTCTTCTCTTCTTCTTCTTCTTCTTTTTCTTCTCCTCCTCCTCCTCCTTCTTCTCCATCTCCTTCACCTTCTTCCTTTTCAACTTCTACTTCTACTTCTTCTTAATCTTTTTCTTCTTCTACTTCATCATCTTCTTCTTCAACTCCTTCTACTTCTTCATCTTCTTCTTATTCTTCTCCTCCTCCTCCACCTCTTTCTTCTACTTCTTCTTTCTCTTCTTCTTCCTCATCCTTTTCATCTTCTTATTCTTCTTCTGCTTCTACTTCTCCTTCTCCTTCTTCTTTGGCTTTTTCATCTTCATATTTTGCTACTTCTTCTTTTTCTCCATCCCCTTCTTCTTCTTCTTCTTCTTCTCCTTGCCCTTCTTCTTCTTCTTCTTCTTCTTCCTCTTCTTCTACTGTTTCTTCATCTTCCTCACCTTCTTCTTCTTCTTCTACTACTACTTCTTCTTGTTCGTCTCCTTTCCATTCTCCTTCTTCTTCTTCTTCTTCTTCTTCTTCCTCTTGTTCTTCTTCTTCTTCTTTTTCTTCTTCATCATCATCATCTTTTTCTTCTTCTTCTTCTTCTTCTTCTTCTTCTGCTTCTTCTACTACTAATACTACTAGTACTACTACTTCTTGCTCTGCTTCTTTATCTTCTTCTTTTTCTCTTTTTTTTGTTCTTATATTTTTCTTCTTCTGCTTCTTTTTCTTTTTCTTCATGTTCATCTTCTTTCTCTACTTCTTATTCTTCCTCTTCTTCTTGTTCCTCCTCTCCTTCTTCTTCTTCTTCTTCTTCTTCTTCTTCTTCTGCTTCTTTGTCTTCATCATCATAATCAACATTATCATCATCATCATCTGCTTCTTCTTCTTCTACTACTACTACTTTTTCCTCTTCTTACTCCTCTTATGCCATCTTCTTCTTCTTCTTATTCCTCTCTTTCTTCATCTTCTTTTCCTTCTTCTTTTATGCCTTCTTCTTCTTCTTATAATCCTTTTTCTTCTGATTCTTTTTTTCTTATTCTTCTTCCTAATCCTCTACATCTTCTTCTTCTTATTCCTCAACTTCTTACTCTTCTTAACCTTGTTCGCCTTCTCCTTCTACTTCTTCATCTTCTTCTTGTTCATACTCTACTTCTTCTTCTTTTACTTTTTATTCTTTTTCTTCTTATTATTACTGTTATTATTATTATTATTGTTATTATTATTATTATTATTGTTGTTGTTATAATTTTTATTTATTTTTTTGTTATTATTATTATTATTATTATTCTAATTCTTTTTATTCTTCTTCTTCATGTTCCTCTTGTTCTTCTTTTTCTTCTCCACCTCCTTCTTTTTGTTCTCCTTCCTCTTCTTCTTCTTCTTCTTCTTCTTCTTCTTTTTCTCCTTTTTCTTCATCATCATCATTATTTTCTTCTGCTTCTTTTTCTCCTCCATTTTTTTCTTCATTTTTTTCTTCTTCTTCTTGTTATTCTTTTTCTTCTTCTTCTTCTTCCTCTTTTACAACTTCCTCTTGCTCCTCGATTTCTTCTTCCTACTCATCTTTTTCTTCTTCTTCATCTACTACCATTTCTTCATCATCATCTTTTTCTTCTTCATCTTCTTCATCTTCTTTTTCTTCTTCATCTTCTTTTTCTTCTTCTTCTCCTCCTCCTTTGCCTCCTTCTTTTTCTTCTTAGAGTTCTTTTTTTTTTCTTCTTCTTCTTCATCTTCACCATCTTGCACACCTTCATCTTCTTCTTCTTTTCCTTCTTCTTCTTCTACTACTTCTTCTTCTTCTCCTACTTCTTCTTCTTCCTCTTCCTTTTCATCTACTCCTTCTTCTTCTTCTTCTACTTCTACTTCTGCTTCTTCATCTTCTTCTTTTTCTTCTACTTCTTCTTCATCTTCTTCTTCTTCTTCTTCTTCTTTCTTTCTCTTTTTTTTCTAATAATTTTTTCTTCTCCTTCTTCTTCCCATTCACCTACTTCATCATCATCATCATCTTCATCTTCATCTTCATCTTCTTCTTCTTCCTCTTCCTCTACCTCTTCTTGTACTTCTTCCTCTTCTTCTTCTTCTTCTTCTACTTCTTCTACTTCTTTTTCCTATTCTTCTTTTTCTTGTTCTTCTTCATCTTCTTCTTCAGCTTCTTCCGCCTCCTCCTCCTCCCCTTCCACTTCTTTAACTTCTTCTTCGTTTTCTTCTTCT
>JAIUJO010003547.1:0-2500 GCA_023846275.1 Vanilla planifolia | reverse complement strand
TCTTTTCTTTTTGTTCTTACATTTTTCTTCCTCTACCACTTTCTCTTTTTCTTCATGTTCATCTTCTTTCTCTACTTTTTATTCTTCATCTTCTTCTTATTCCTCCTCTCCTTCTTCTTCTTCTTCTGCTTCTTTGTCTTCACCATCATAATCAAATCATCATCATCATCTTCTTCTTCTTCTAATACTACTACTTCCACCTACTCTTCTTCCTCCTCTTCTTCCTCTTTTTCGTTTCTTCTTATTATTTTGTTACTTTTGCTTCTTCTACATCTTTTTTTTTTCTTCTTCTTCTCCTTTGCCTACTTCATGTCCTACTTCTGCTTCTCATTCTAGTTGTTCTTCCTCTTCCTCTCCATCTTCTTCTTCTTCTTCCTGCTCTTCTTCTTCTTTTTCTTCATCTTCATCTTCCTATACTTGTTCTTATTGTTCTTCTTCTTCTTCTTCTTTTTCTTTTTCTTCTTCATCCTTTTCGTCTTCTTCTTCTACTGCTTCTTCTTCCTTTTTTCTACACCCTCTTCTTCTCCTTCTTTTTCTTCTTCTTCTTCTTCATGATATTCCTCTTCTTCTTCTTCTTCTTCTACTTGTTGTTGTTTTTCTTTTTCTACTTCTTCTTCTTCTATTTCTTCTTCTTCTTCTATTTCTTCTTCTTCTTTTTCATCTTCTTGTCCTTCTTTGTCATCTTTTTCTCTTTCTCCCACTTCTTCTGCTTCATCATCTTCTTCTTATTCTACATCTTCTTCTTCTTCTTCTTCTACTTCTCCTTTTTTCCTTTTCATATTCTGCTCCATCTTCTTCTTCTCCTCCATCTCCGTCTTCTTCTTCTTCTTCTTCTTTCTTTACTTCTTCTTCTTCTTTTACCACTTCTCCTTCCTCTTCTTCTTCTGCTTCTTCTTCTCCTTTTCTTTCTTCTTCTTCTTCTTCTTCTTTTTCTTCATCTGGTTTTGCTTCTTCTTCTTATTTTTATTCTGCTTCATTTTCTTCTTCTTCTTCTTCATTTTCCTCTTCTTCTTCTTGTTCTTGTTCTTCTCTCTCTTCTTCTTCTTCTTCCTCCACTTCTTCTTGCTCTTCTTCTTTTTCTTGTTCAACTTTTTCTTGTTTTTCTACTTTTACTTCTTCATTTTCTTCATCATCATCATCATCTTCTTCTTCTTCATCTTACAATTCTTCTTGTTCTTCCTCTTCTTCTTCTTGTTATTGTTAATCGTCTTCTTCTTCCTCTTCTTCTTGTTTTACTTCTTTTTTTTCTTCTTCTTCTTCTTCTTCTTCTTCTTCCTTGCCTTCTTCTCCTTTTTCTTCTTCTTCTTCTTCTTCCTCCTCCTCTTCTTCGCCTTTCTCTTCTTTTTGTTCTTCTTCTTCTACTTCTTAATCTTTTTCTTTTTATTCTTCATTTCCATCCTCTTCTTATTCTTCTCTTTATTCTTCTTCTTCTTCTTCCTCCTCTTCATCTTCCTCTAATTCTTCTTCTTTAACTCCTCCTTCGTATTCTTTAGCTCCTTCGTCTTCTTCTTCTTTAACTCCTTCTTCATCTTCTTTGCCTTCTTCTTCACCTTCTTGTTCTTCTCCTTTTCTCCTTCTCTTTGTTCTTCTTATGTTACCACTACTGCTACGACTTCATTTTCTTCTTCTTCATCATCATCAATATCATCATCATCTTCTTCTTCTTCTTCTTCCTCTACTTCTTCTTTGCCTTCTTTTTGTTCTTCTTCTTCTTCCTCTTCTTCTTCGTCGTCTTATACTTCCTCCTCCTCCTCTTCTTCTTCTTCTTCTTCTTCTTCTTCCACTTCTTCTTCCTCTTCTTCTTCCTTTTCTTCTTTGTCATCTTTTTCATCTTCTCCTTCCTGTTCTTCTTCTTCTTCTTCTTCTACTTCAACTTCTTCCTCCGCTTCTTCTTCCTCTACTTCTTTTTCTTCTTTTTTTTCCTCTACTTTTTCTTCTTCTTCTTCTTCTTCTTCTTCTTCTTCGAATTCTCCTCTTCTTCTTCTTCTTCATTTACCATCTTCTTCTTCTTCTTCTCCTTGTTCTTCTTCCTCTTTTTTTTTCTTCTTCATCTTGCTCTAATGCTTCTTCTTGTTCTTCTTCCCTTCTAATCCTTCTTCATCACAACATCTTCTTCCTCTTCTTCTTCTTCTTCTTCTACTACTACATCTTCTTCTTCTTCTTCTTCCTTTACTTCATCTCCTTATTCTTTTCTTCTTCTCCATCTTCTTCTTCTTCTCCTTCTTTTTCTTTTTCATCTTCCTCTTCTTCTTCTTCTTCTACTACTTCATCTTCTTTTTCTTCTTCGTCTTCTTCTTCTTTTTCTTCTTCCTCTTCTTACTCTTCTTATTCTACTACTACTACTTCTTTTAGCTCTTCTTCTTCCTCCTCTTCTTTTTCTTCTTCTTTTTCTACTACTACTTTTTCCTCTTTTTAGTCTTTTTCTTCTTTTTCTTCTTCATCATCATCTTCTTCTTCTACTTCTTCTTCTTCCTCTTCTCTTTGCTCTTCCTTTTCTTGT
>JAIUJO010001016.1:27500-32500 GCA_023846275.1 Vanilla planifolia | reverse complement strand
AGAAGATGATGATGATGAAGTAGAAGAAGAACAAGTAGAAGAAGAAGAAAAAAAAGAAGTAAAAGAAGATGATAAAGAAGATTTGAAGAAGAGGAAGAAGATGAAAAACAAGAAGAAGAAGATGAAGTGGAAGTGGAAGATGAAGAAGAAGAAGAGGAAGAAGAAGTAGAAAAAGAAGAAGTAGAAGACGAAGAAGAAGGGGAAGAAAAGAAAAAAGAGCAAAAATAAGAGGAAGAAGAAGAGGAAGAGGAAGGTGAAGAAGACGAAGAAGAAGAAGAAAAACAAGTAAGAGGAAGAGGAAGAAGAAGAAGAACAAGAATAAGTAGAAGAAAAAGAAGATAAAGTAAGAGTAAGAAGAAGAAAAAAAGGAGAAGATGAAGAAGAAGAAGATGGAGAAGAAGGTGATGGAGCAGAAGGAGGAGGAGGTGAAGAAGTAGAAGAAGGAGATGGAGAAAAAGGAGAAGGAGAAGAAGAAGAAGAAGAAGAAGAAGAATGGGTAGAAGAAGTAGTAGAAGAAGAAGAAGGAGAAGTAGAAGAAGAAGAAACTGAAGAAGTGGAAGGAGAATAAGAAGAAGGAGAAGAAGTGAAAGAAGAGGAAGAAGGAGAAGGAAAAGAAGGAGAAGAAGAAGAAGAAGAAGAAGCAGCAACAAAAGAAGAAGAAGAAGAAGAAGAAGTAGATGAAGAAGAAGAACAAGTAGTAGCAGAAGAAAAAGTAAGAGTAGAAGAAGAAGAATAAGAATGAAAAAAAGAAGAAGAAGATGATGATGAAGAAGAAGAAGAAGAAGAGGAAGAAGAAGTGAGAGGAAGAAGATGAAGAAGAAGAAGAAGGAGGAGAGAAAGAAAAAGTAAGAAAAATAACAATAAGAAGTAAAAGAAGAAGAAGAAGTAGAAGAACAACAAGAAGAAGTACATGATGATGATGATAAAGAAGAAGAAAAAGAAGAAGCAGAAGATGAAGAAGTAAAAGTAGAAGAAGAAGAAAGAGAAGAAGAAAAAGAAGAAGAAGAAGAAGAAGAAGAATTTGATGAAGAAAAAGAAGAAGAAGAAGTTGATGATGATTAAGAAGAAGAAGAAAAAGAAGTAGAAACAGGAGTAAAAGTAGTAGAAGAACAAGAAAAAGAAGAAGAAGAAGATGATGATGATGAAGAAGACGAAATAGAAGAAGTAAAAGTAGTTGTAGTATTAGAAGAAGAAGAATAAGAAGAAGAATAAGAATAAGAATAAGAAGAATAAGGACAAGAAGAAGTAAGAGGAAAAAGAAGAAGAGGAGGAAGAGAAAGAAGAAGAAGAAGATGAAGTAAGTGGAAGGAGAAGAAGGAGAAGAAGAAGAATAATAATAATAATAAGAAGAAGAAGAAGAAAAAGTAAAGAAAAAGTAGAAGAAGAAGAAGAAGAAGAAGAAGAAGAAGAAGAATAAGAGGAGGAAGAAGAACAAGAAGAAAAAGGAAAAGTATAAGAAGATGAAGAAGACGAAGAAGGAGAAGAAGAAGAGGGAGGAGGTGAAAGGGAAAAAGAAGGACAAGAAGAAGAAGGAGAAGGAGAAGAAGAAGAAGCAGAAGAAGATGTTGTTGATGATGAAGAAGAAGAAGAAGAAGAATATAGAGAAAAAGAACGTGAAGAAGAATAAGAAGAACAAGAACAAAAGAAGAAGAAGAGAAAGAAGAAGATGAAGAAGATGTAGAAGTTGAAGAAGAAGAAGAACAAGAAGTAGAAGAAAAAGAAGAACAAAAAGAAGAAGAAGGAGAAGAAGAAGAAGAAAAATTAGATGAAGAAGAAGAAGAAGGAGAAGAAGAAGACAATGAAGAAGAAGAAGATGAAGAAGAAGAAGAAGAGGAAGAGAAGAAGAAGAACAAGAAGAAGAAGAAGAAGAAGAAGGAGAAGAAGGAGAAGAAGAGAAGGTGAGGAAGAAGAAGAATAAGAAGAAGAAGAAGAAAAAGTATAAGAAGAAGAAGTAGAAGAAGAAGAAGAAGAAGAAGAAGAAGAAGAAGAACAAAATGTAGAGGAAGAATTAGAAGAAGAAGAAGAAGAAGAAGAAGAAGAAGTGGAAGAAGCAGAAGAAGAGGAAGAAGAAAAGAAAGAAGAAGAAGAAGAAATAAGAGGAAGAAAAAGAAGAACTACAACCACAACCAGAAGTTGTAGAGAAAGAAAGTGGAAGAAGAAGAAGAAGAAGGAGATGAAGAAGTAGGAGTTTAAGAAGAAGAAGAAGAAGAAGAGGAAGAAATAAAAGAAAAAGAAGAAGTAGAAAATTTAGATGATGAAGAACAAGAAGAAGAAGAAGATGATGATGAACAAGGAGTGGAAGAAGAAGAAGAAGAAGAGAAAAGAATATGATAAAGAAGAAGAAGAAGGAGAAGGGAATGAAGAAGAAGAAAAAGAAGAAGTAGGAGAAGAAGAAGAAGGCAAAGAAGAAGAAGAAGAAGAAGTAGGAGAAGTAGGAGAAGAAGAAGAAGGCAAAGAAGAAGAAGAAGAAGAAGAAGAAGAAGTAGAAGAAAAAGTAGAAGAAGAAGATAAAGAAAAAGATGAAGAAAAATATGAAGAAGAAGAAGAACTAAAAGAAGAAGAAGAAGATGATGAACAGGAAGAACTGGACGATGATGATGATGATGATGAAGAGGAAGATGAAAGTGAAGAACAAGAAAAAGAAGAAGTAGAAGAAGAAGATAAAGGAGAAGAAGAAGAAGAAGAAGAAGAAGAAGAAAAAGAAGAAGAAGTGGAAGATGAACGAAGAAGAGGAGGAGGAGGAGGAAGAAGAAGAAGAAGTAGAAGAAGAAGAAGAAATTAGAGGTTGAAGAACGAGAAAAAGGGGAAGAAGAAGAACAACAACAAGAAGTGGAAGAAGGAGAAGGGGAAGAAGAAGAAGAAGAAGAAGAAAAAGTTGAAGTATTAGGAAGAAGAAGATGAAGAAGGTGAAGAAGAGGAAGAAGAAGAAGAAGTAGAAGAAGTAAACTAAGAAGAAGAATAAGAATAAGGAGATGAAGAAGAAGAAGAAGAAGGAGAAGAAGAAGATGGAGAAGAAGTGCAAGAAGAAGAAGAAGAAGGAGAACAAGGAGAAGGAGAAGAAACAGAAGTGGAAAAAACATGAGAAGAAATAGATGAAGAAGAAAAAGAAGTTGAAAAAGAAGTAGAAGAACAAGTACAAGAAGAAGAAGAAAAAGAAGAAGTGGAGGAAGAAAAAGAAGAAGAAGAGGAAGGAGAAGAAGAAGAAGAAGAAGAAGTAGAAGATGTAATAGAAGAAAGAGAAGAAGAAGTTGGAGAAGAAGAAGAAAAACAACAACAGAAACAAGAAGAAGAAGAAGAAGTAGAAGATGAAATTGTAGAGGAAGATGTAGAAGATGAAGAAGAAGAATAAAAAGAAGAAGATGAGGAGGAAGAAAAAAAAGACGAAGTAGAAGTTTATGTAGAAGATGAAGAAGAAGAAGAAAAAGAAGAAGAAGAAGAAGAAGAAGAAGAAGAAAATGAAGAAGAAGAAGAGAAGGAAGAGGAAGAAGAAGAAGAAGATGAAGAAGAAGAAGAAGAAAAACTAGATGAAGAAAAAGAAGAAGGAGAAGAAGAAGATGATGAAGAAGAAGAAGAAGAAGAGGGGAAGAAGATGAGAATAATAATAATATTAATAATAATAATAATAATAATAATAATAATAAGAGAAGGAGAAGAAGACGAGAAGAAGAAGAAGAAGAAGAAGAAGGTGAAGAAGAAGAAGAAGGAGAGGAAGAGGAAGAGGAGGAAGAAGAAGAAGAAAAAAACGAAGGAGAAGGAAAAGAAGAAGATGGTGATGAAGAAGAAGAAGAAAAGTAGAAGAAGAAGAAGTAGTAGTAGTAGTAGTCGAAGAAGGAAGAAGAAGAAGAAGAAGAAGTAGGAGAAGAAGTAGAAGTTTATGAAGAAGAAGAAGAAGAAGAAGAAGAAAAAGAAGTGAAAGAATACGAAAAGAAGGAGATGAAGAAGAAGATGATAATGATGATGATGTAGAAGAAGAACAAGTAAGAGAAGAAGAAAAAAAGAAGTAAAAGAAGATGATAAAGAAGAAGTTGAAGAAGAGGAAGAAGATGAAAAACAAGAAGAAGAAGACGAAGTGGAAGTGGAAGATGAAGAAGAAGAAGAGGAAGAAGAAGTAGAAGAAGAAGAAGAAGAAGTAGAAGACGAAGAAGAAGAAGAAGAAAAGCAAAAAGAGCAAAAAGAAGAGAAGAAGAAGAGGAAGAGGAAGGAGAACAAGAAGAAGAAGAAGAAGAAGAAGAAGAAGAAAAACAAGTAAGAGGAAGAGGAAGAAGAAGAAGAACAAGAATAAGTAGAAGAAAAAGAAGATAAAGTAAGAGTAAGAAGAAGAAAAAAAGGAGAAGATGAAGAAGAAGAAGAAGGAGAAGAAGGTGATGGAGCAGAAGAAGAAGGAGGAGGAGGTGAAGAAGTAGAAGAAGGAGATGGGAGAAAAAGGAGAAGGAGAAGAAGAAGAAGAAGAAGAAGAAGAAGAAGAAGAACGGGTAGAAGAAGTAGTAGAAGAAGAAGGAGAAGTAGAAGAAGAAGAAACTGAAGAAGTGGAAGGAGGAATAAGAAGAAGGAGAAGAAGTGAAAGAAGAGGAAGAAGGAGATTGAAAAGAATGAGAAGAAGAAGAAGAAGAAGAAGCAGCAACAAAAGAAGAAGAAGAAGAAGTAGATGAAGAAGAAGAACAAGTAGTAGTAGAAGAAAAAGTAAGAGTAGAAGAAGAAGAATAAGAATGAGAAAAAGAAGAAGAAGATGATGATGAAGAAGAAGAAGAAGAAGAGGTAGAAGAAGTGAGAGGAAGAAGAAGAAGAGAAGAGAAGGAGAAGAGGAAGAAAAAGTAAGAAAATAACAATAAGAAGTAAAAGAAGAAGAAGAAGAAGTAGAAGAACAACAAGAAGAAGTACATGATTATGATGATAAAGAAGAAGAAGAAGAAGCAGAAGATGAAGAAGTAAAAGTAGAAGAAGAAGAAGAATTTGATGAAGAAGAAGAAGAAGAAAAAGTTGATGATGATTAAGAAGAAGAA
>JAIUJO010001016.1:7500-22500 GCA_023846275.1 Vanilla planifolia | reverse complement strand
GTTTTTTTTATGAAATAAACTTTATACAAAAACACTCAAATTGGAACAAGTTCAACCACGGGAACCTTGCGGTTTTGGAAGGGTAGATGTAGCTGTAAAATAGTGGGTCAAAACAGAAATATAATACAAAAGAAGAACAAGCCTCTTAAAAAATAAAAACTCATCTTACAAACTTATCTAGTAATAAGAAAACATAAACAACTACTCAAAATGAAAAACATACTAATTCTCGATAACACTTACAAGTGTCAGATTACTGAAAACATCCAGGATTATGAACATATAATCCACATACCAACCACAGTTGGAAATGACCCTACCATAGTAGGAATACTGAATTTCATCGTTGATCTATTAAAAGAGATCAAAGATAAAATTCATAATCCAGTACACAAACATAATAATACATCTAAGTTCTATTATGTTGGAACAAAACTAACCAAACAATAATGGTTAAATTAAAATCCACAAACTTTATTATGGATTTACAAAAATTAGATAAATCCTTTTACTTGGAGTTCTTAGAACTTCAATAAAAAGAACTCACTGGAGAAATTACTGGTGAAAAAATTTATAACTTCTATGAACAAAATCTTGAAGTTATAGATTTTTATAGAAACCAATCAGAAAATGATTATAACATTAGGATGGAAAGAGGAGAAAGTAGTAGAAGTGCTCTCTATCTCCCTGGTCCTCATGGTTATAGTCCACAAACACCTTCACCCGAAGTTAACATGCAAGAATCTCAAGGAGATAATATGGAACAAGTTCATACTACTCCTTCATATTCATCCAAGTTAAATTATGGTAAATGCTCAGATTGGTGTACATACCATAAAAATAAAAATCGTCACTTAGAAGAAATGAGAGACTCCTCTACTTGAGGACTCACTTTAAACATAGATGCTATACCATATAAAAGAGTTAAAGACTATTGTATAGAATGGACTCAAAAAATAAAAGGAACTATATTTATGCTCCATCCTGCTATGAATGTTTCAGAATATATACAATTTGCTACATCATACTGGGAAGGAAATGCCCTATCTTGGTTGACAAATTTCAAAAGAAATAATGAAGACGAATGTCAAAAAATCTTACAACAAACAGATAAACAAACTGCAATAGAAATGCTGGTTTCACTACTAGTTGCTGATTTTATTGGATCAAAATGGAGTGAAAACCTAAACTATGAAGAAAAACTTCATAAAATGAAATTATGTGACATGTATGTTAGATGAATTTGTTTCTACATATATAGGATATATTTATCATCTAAATGAAACTCCTCAACAAGAGTTTTGGATACAAGGGTTTTTTTTTCTAAAATATCCTTTCCTTGGAACAATATAATATCTACAAAATACCAAGAGTTGTTGATATCTAGAGCAACTCTTAGACAACACAACACAGGAATACTTAGAAGAGCATGTGTAGAATCTATGGAAAAGATCTGCGAAAATACTTCTGCTCAAAAGGAAATGAGTAGAAACTTAAAATCCTCTAGAATGGGCTACAACTGTTGCTCAAAATTCTCAGAAGATTTAAATTATATTTATGGTTGTCCACCCGTTTATGACTAGAGGACATATGCTTTTAAATCCTATAAAAAGAAAAGAAGTCCAAGATATAAAATTTCTAAAAGAAAATGGAAACCCGAATTTAGAAAAGAACAAAGGTTTAGGAAAAAGAAGTTTATCAAAAAATATAATAAAAAGAAAGGTAAAAAAAATTGTAGGATTTTTAAATGTAACAAAGAGGGACATTATGCAAATGAATGCCCAGTTAATATCAAAAGAGTTATTATTCCTAATATAGAGGAATACTCCATCAACATTGGAGCAATTGATGAAATTTCTGATGACAATTCTGTCTATGAAATTACATCTTATTACGACTCCACAGAGTCTGAATCTGACACCACAGAGTCTGAATCTGAACAACCTTCAGATAAACAATTAAAAAGTTTTGACAAACTAAAAATCAATATGATTACAATAAACAAAACATTGACATAAATAAAGGTTATTCCTTTATTATTGTCTCTAAAACTTTCTAAAAAGGAAAAGATATCCTCACCAGGATATACAATCTACATGGGAAAAATGCTTAGACTTAAGTGTTATCGAACTACAGAGGTAACATTAGATTTAATCATTTTAATACCATTTGGATACTATGGGATAATACATAATATCCCATATCATGCCAAAGAAAATATCTTCATCACTCATGGGATAATCAAACCCATGACATATCAAGCACCAATAATCTTGATTAAAAATACCAGTCTAAAAGATTGGGATTATTTAATCAGACCAAACGATGCTATCAGAACACTAGTTATCCATAAATATGAAGATTTTCCCATCATCACATCTGAAACAGCCATAGATGATTCAGAGAATTCCAAAAAATATCGAGAATTTCGGGTCAATATGAATACACTTACTTCTGAGGAAGTAAATACAACAGACCTACATGACAGTGTAGGAGAACCATTTGAAATCAAGGATGAAGACTTAGAAAAACTAAAAGAGGCAATACTTCATGGAGAAAAGAATGAGATTTATTAAGCCTCTTCTTTTAAATCTTGCTTTCTCAATAAACACACTTATATTTTTGAGCGTATGCAAGGAAATATAGAATTAAAAGGAGATGATGATTTAACATCCATCAGTCTTCTTAACAAATGCAAAATAGAAAAGCTAAAAAGAAAATACCCAAAAATGAAATACCTACACATAGGTATGATCCAATTAAAAATAACTGCTCTATTTCGTTGTAGAATAGATACACCAATAATGATCGTCTGTATGGACGAACGAATCATTAACAAACCACTTAGTAGCATAATTAGAGGAGCCAAATCCAATCTTGCTAATAGATTATTTGGAATAAATATTCACCCTGATTTTTGTATAAGTCTAGACGACCAAAATGTTGAAAAGACTTGTACATTATCAATAAGCCTAAAAGGAATACAATTACTTCCTAGATCAAAAATCCTAGGTATACAATGGGAACACTACATGGCTCTAAATGATACTTCCACATTTAGATCCATCACCCCAAATAATTTTGTAAAATCATTCAATGTTGGGATTGGAAAAACAATCCAACCAAAGGTCGTGGACATTCGACATCTTAAGCTAGATAATGATATCCAACTTTTTGTAAAAACCTTGAAATCACAGGTTCAAATACCAGTAGAATATTTTATTGCTTCTGGTAATACAATTTCTACCATTACAAAAAATCCTATCAATCGTATCTCTTCTTCGATAAGTCTTCCAAGACATTATGAAGAAGGAGAAACATCTGAACCTCTAGAAGCAAGACCAAGCTTTCATATTCCTGTACAAGATCCAGTCGAAGGTCGTACCTTGCGACTTCTTGAAAATAAAAAATCTATTACTCCTCCTTAAATGGATTTAAAGAAGAAAGCTCAATTACATATATATCTTCCTATTACTATACATCTTCCTAATTATGAGGATGTAACACTTCATGCTTTAGTCGACACTGGCACTGAAGCTAGTTTACTTCAACAAATCTTCATTCCTAAACAATTTTGGCTTCCTTTAGACACCAAAACAACGCTCACTGATTTCATGGGAAAACAAGTCCCTGTTTCTCATAAAGTAGCCAATCTCAACATCTCTATACCGGATATTTACAACAACCCTCATACTTATATCTTTACCTTTGCATTATTACCATTAGACTTCAATATTGATTGTTTGCTTGGGCTTGACAATCTTCGCCATTTTACTCCTTTTAATACCCATTTCTTTGACTTAGATGGACACGTTATTCCTCGTATCCATCTTCCTACCCGCATTGCCCCTTATTTTTCTGTAGCCCAGCGTGGTGAAAAACCCAAAACCACTCTCATCGATACCAATACCTTCATCGATACCAATCCTCCAATTCATCCAATCTATACATATAACCTTCCAAATGCAATCCCTTTTGATGAAACCATTCACAAACTCTTAGAACCTTTATATTCAAATAACCCTCTAAAATGGTTTGATAAATCTCCTCGCTATTGTTCTATCGAACTCTTAGAACAATACCAGAATACCAATATACGAGTCAATAGTATAATGGTATCTCTAATAGACAAACAAGAATTTAACAGTCAAATACAGGAACTGTTAAATTTAAAATTAATACAAAAGAGCCATAGCTCACATTCTTCTCCAGCATTTATAGTAAGAAATCATGCCGAAATAAAACGTGGTAAGGCCCGAATAGTCATCAATTATCGCAAGTTAAACTCTTGCACAAAATTTTATGGTTATTTTATACCAACTACTGAGCACCTAATCAAACAAATCCAAGGTACTAAATACTATAGCAAATTTGATGCCAAATCAGGATTTTGGCAAATCAAACTCTCAAACCAAACATCAATAGAATTAACAGCTTTTAGCTGTCCACAAGGGCATTTTGAATGGTTAGTTATGCCATTTTGATTAAATTACTATAAATGGTTAAATTAAAGTGAGTCCCCAAGTAGAGGATTCTCTCTTTTCTTCTAAGTGACGATTTTTATTTTTATGATATGTACGCCAATCTGAGCGTTTACCATAATTTAACATGGATGAATATGAAGGAGTAGTATGAACTTGTTCCATATTATCTCCTTGAGATTCTTGCATGTTAACTTTGGGTGAAGGTGTTTGTGGACTATAACCATGAGGACCAGGGAGATAGAGCTACCCTTCGAAAACCGTAAGGTTCCCGTGGCTTTCTGGGGGAAGTTAGGGATTCTTACAAAGACCACCATTCCTAGTAGACTGTTACATAAAATAGGAGCACAGCTATGGTTCGTTTCCTACTCCATAGCTTAAAGAAAGATAATACAAAAAAGAAGAAGAATCTTAAAACAAACTAACTTATTATACAAACAAATCTTTTAATAAGAAAACATAAACAAAAGCTTACTCAAATATAATATAAGAAGCAAACATAAAGTTTTTTTCATAAAAAAAAACTTACAGTATAACGTGAGCACAAATCTCTGATACCAGTTTTTTTTATGAAATAAACTTTATGTTTGCTTCTTATATTATATTTGAGTAAGCTTTTGTTTATGTTTTCTTATTAAAAGATTTGTTTGTACAATGAGTTAGTTTGTTTTAAGATTCTTCTTCTTTTTTGTATTATCTTTCTTTATGTTATGGAGTAGGAAACGAACCATAGCTGTGCTCCTATTTTATGTAATAGTCTACTAAGGATGGTGGTCTTTGTAAAAATCCCTAACTTCCCTCAGAAAGCCACGGGAGCCTTACGGTTTTGGAAGGGTAGATGTAGCCGTAAAATAGTGGGTCAAAACAGAAATATAATACAAAAGAAGAACAAGCCTCTTAAAAAATCAAAACTCATCTTACAAACTTATCTAGTAATAAGAAAACATAAACATCTACTCAAAATGAAAAACAAACTGATTCCCGATAACACTTACAAGTGTCAGATTACTAAAAACATCCAGGATTATGAAATTAATTAGATCATACCTATGTGTAGGTATTTCATTTTTGGGTATTTTCTTTTTAGCTTTTCTATTTTGCATTTGTTAAGAAGACTGATGGATGTTAAATCATCATCTCCTTTTAATTCTATATTTCCTTGCATATGCTCAAAAATATAAGTGTGTTTATTGAGAAAGCAAGATTTAAAAGAAGAGGCTTAATAAATCTCATTCTTTTCTCCATGAGGTATTGCCTCTTTTATTTTTTCTAAGTCTTCATCCGTGATTTCAAATGGTTCTCCTACACTGTCATGTAGGTTTGTTGTATTTACTTCCTCAGAAGTAAGTGTATTCATATTGACCCGAAATTCTCGATATTTTTTGGAATTCTCTGAATCATCTATGGCTGTTTCAGATGTGATGATGGGAAAATCTTCATATTTATGGATAACTAGTGTTCTGGTAGCATCGTTTGGTCTGATTAAATAATCCCAATCTTTTAGACTGGTATTTTTAATCAAGATTGTTGGTGCTTGATATGTCATGGGTTCGATTATCCCATGAGTGATGAAGATATTTTCTTTGGCATGATATGGGATATTATGTATTATCCCATAGTATCCAAATGGTATTAAAATGATTAGATCTAATGTTACCTCTGTAGTTCGATAACACTTAAGTCTAAGCATTTTTCCCATGTAGATTGTATATCCTGGTGAGGATATCTTTTCCTTTTTAGAAAGTTTTAGAGAAAATAATAAAGGAATAACCTTTATTTGTGTCAATGTTTTGTTTATTGTAATCATATTGATTTTTAGTTTGTCAAAACCTTTTAATTGTTTATCTGAAGGTTGTTCAGATTCAGACTCTGTGGAGTTAGATTCAGACTCTGTGGAGTCGTAATAAGATGTAATTTCATAGACAGAATTGTCATCAGAAATTTCATCAATTGTTCCAATGTTGATGGAGTATTCCTCTATATTAGGAATAATAACTCTTTTGATGTTAACTGGGCATTCATTTGCATAATGTCCCTCTTTGTTATATTTAAAACATCTACAATGTTTTTTACCTTTCTTTTTATTATATTTTTTGATAAACTTCTTTTTCCTAAACCTTTGTTCTTTTCTAAATTAGGGATTCCATTTTCTTTTAGAAATTTTATATCTTGGACTTCTTTTCTTTTTATAGGGTTTAAAAGCATATGTCCTCCAGTCATAAATGGGTGGACAACCATAAATATAATTTAAATCTTCTGAGAATTTTGAGCAACAGTTGTAGCCCATTCTAGAGGATTTTAAGTTTCTACTCATTTCCTTTTGAACAGAAGTATTTTCACTGATCTTTTCCATAGATTCTACACATGCTCTTCTAAGCATTCCTATGTTGTGTTGTCTAAGAGTTCCTCTAGATATCAACAACTCTTGGTATTTTGTAGATATTATATTGTTCCAAGGAAAGGGTATTTTAGAAAAAAACCCTTGTATCCAAAACTCTTTTTCAGGAGTTTCATTTAGATGATAAATATATCCTATGTTTGTAGAAACAAATTCATCTAACATACATATGTCACATAATTTCATTTTATGAAGTTTTTCTTCATAGTTTAGGTTTTCACTCCATTCTGATCCAATAAAATCAGCAACTAATAGTGAAATGAGCATTTCTATTGTAGTTTGTTTATCTGTTTGTTGTAAGATTTTTTGACATTCGTCTTTATTATTTCTTTCGAAATTTGTCAACCAAGATAGGGCATTTCCTTCCCAGTATGATGTAGCGAATTGTATATATTCTGAAAAATTTATAGCAGGAGGGAGCATAAAGATAGTTCCTTTTATTTTTTGAGTTCATTCTATACAATAGTCTTTAACTCTTTTATATGGTATAGCATCTATGTTTAAAGTGAGTCCCCGAGTAGAGGAGTCTCTCTTTTCTTCTAAGTGAAGATTTTTATTTTTATAGTATGTACGCCAATCTGAGCGTTTACCATAATTTAACATGGATGAATATGAAGGAGTAGTATGAAGTTGTTCCATATTATCTAAGCTTCTACTACTTTCTCCTCTTTCCATCCTAATGTTATAATCATTTTCTGATTGGTTTCTATAAAAATCTATAACTTCATGATTTTGTTCATAGAAGTTATAAATTTTTTCACTAGTAATTTCTCCAGTGAGTTCTTTTTGTTGAAGTTCTAAGAACTCCAAGTAAAAGGATTTATCTAATTTTTGTAAATCCATAATAAAGTCTATGGATTTTAATTTAACCATTATTGTTTGGTTAGTTTTGTTCCAACATAATAGAACTTAGATGTATTATTATGTTTGTGTTCTAGATTCTGAATTTTATCTTTGATTTCTTTTAATAGATCAACGATGAAATTTAGTATTCCTACTATGGTAGGGTCATTTCCAACTGTGGTTGGTATGTGGATTATATGTTCATAATCCTGGATGTTTTTAGTAATCTGACACTTGTAAGTGTTATCAAGAATCAGTATGTTTTTCATTTTGAGTAGATGTTTATGTTTTCTTATTACTAGATAAGTTTGTAAAATGAGTTTTGATTTTTTAAGAGCTTGTCATTCTTTTGTATTATATGTCTGTTGACCCACTATTTTATGGCTACATCTACCCTTCCAGAACCGCAAGGTTCCCGTGGCTTTCTGGGGGAAGTTAGGGATTCTTACAAAGACCACCATCCCTAATAGACTGCTACAAGTCTATATTAATACCAGACAGCCCAAAGATTATACAGGCTTTATTCCAAACATTTGCAAGAATAGCCTGAATCTTTACTCCACCAAATTCTCAACAATTTTTGTTTTTCGCATATGGACTATCTGGGAAGAACGAGAGTATATCAATTTATACTCTTCAATTTAGTTATGGATGCTTGTAAAACATTTAGATACTCCACCAATACTTGAAGAATTCAAACCAAGCTTATTCAATGAAGAAGAAGCTCGATGGTATGCTGCTACAGACTTTTTTCTGAAGCTAGATTTCAATTCTAAATATCTAGCCAAACAAATTCATTGTGGGAAAACAACCTGTTTTTTTGATACTTTAGCCAACGAGGCTAAAGATTTAGTCCTTTTCTGAGATGGACTTGGTATTTGGGAATCTCAATGAAGCAAGCTATTATTCTAGGCCTTTCAGCAGTAGAATAATAAAAAACTTCTTGATTGAGGAATAATTTCTTTATGTTTGTTTCCTCAAGTTGCTTAAAGAATAAAAGCAACTTTTCTTCGTCCAAAATATTTTGCTGATATAGCTGAAGCATTTCCTGAACAGTAACTTCAGCCTCTAATTTCCTTGTTTCTTTAGACTTTATATTGAACAGATGTAATAAGGATAAGAAATCCTTAATACGGAAATGAATCAGATCAGAAGTATGGCTGTTAGCAAATAGTTCTGAGAGTGATTCAATCGATGAAAGTTGTTGTTCGAATTTTTGCAAAGAGAAAGACTGAGTTGTTGTAGATCTGGACAATAATAATTCCAGGGACTTCTTGTAATTTTCTTCTTGATTGGTCTGTTGGACCATTGTTTGCTTCAAGCTTAAGTAACCTTTCTCAATTTGTGTTCTCCAATAATTTGCTGATCGCCAATCATTGGCTTGTAAAGCATGGAAGCATCCATTAATTTTCTCAAAGAAAGCTAGATCTGATTCTTTGAGAGCTTTGTAATACCATTCTTTTGCCACTGTAGAGGCAAACGTCTTTCCCTTTTGGAGGGTGCCATAAGAACTGATTTTCTGTTTAATCAAAACTTTAGCTTGTTGAGCTTGATCTTTCACTTATTGGGTTTGGGCTTTTAAATCAACCTTTTGGGTTTTTGATGCCTGTTGGGCATGAGAAGTTTCTACCTTTTGGTTTTGGGCAAATGTCTCTACTTCGGCATTTTGGGCCTTTGCTTTCTTAGGGAGAATTTCAGTAAATTCTCCTACTCTTTTCATTTTTTCTACAAAGTCTTTGAGAAATTTAAGATCTTCTTCGTTCATGGTCTGCTAAGAAAATCAGCAACAATGTTAGTAAAACCAGGAATATATTTAACATTGTAAGAAAATATTTCAAGGTATAAAGCAAGATGTATGCGCAGAATAAATCTGAGGCATCTGTTTGTAATATAATTTGTTCATCTTCTGTTGGAAAATGAAGAATTTGCTTTTTTTTAACAAATTCTTTAATTTGTGTAATTTCTTTTTGTTCTTCTAAACTCAAAGAAATAGGGATTTTATCTGTATTCCAACGACGAGGCTGTTCGCTGTTAATCATTTTGTATTTGGCTTGTTCGGTTGCCAATTTGTTTTGTAAGGCTTTAATTTTGGAAGAAAGTTTAGGTATAAACTTTCGTCCGTAGTTTAAGAGTCCTAAAAAACTTTGCAGTTGTTTTAAACTGGTAAAGTTTTTGAGAAACTCTTTAACTTTTGTATATATATGGTCTTCTTCTTCTCCTTCTTCTTCTTCTTCTTCGTCTTCTTCTTCTTCTTCTTTTTCTTCTTCTTCTTCATCGTCATCGTCTTCCTCTTCTTCTTCTTCGGTTTCTTCTTCCTCACCTTCTTCTTCCTCTTCTACTTCTCCTTATTCTTCTTTTTAATTTTCTTCTTTTTCTTCCCCTTCCTCCTCTTTTTGTTCTTCTTCTGCTTATTCTTCTACTTCTTCTTCGTTTTCTTCCTCTTCTAGTGCATTTTTTCTTCTTCTTCTTCTTCTTATAATTCTTCTTCTTCTTCTTCTTCTTCTTTTTCTTCATCTTCTTCTTCTTCTTCTCTTTCTGCTTCTTCTTCTTCTTCTTTTTCTCTTCTTCATTGTTTTACTTCTCCTTCTTCTTCTTCTTCTTATTCATATTCATCTTTTTTTTCTTCTTCATCTTCTACTTCTTCCCCTTCTTCTTCTTCTTCTTCTTCCACCTCTTCTTCTTCTTCTTCTTCTTCTTCTTCTTCTTCTTCTTCGTCTTCTTCTTCTTCTTCTTCTTTTTCTCCTTCTTCTTCCTCTTCTTCTACTCCTTCTTCACCTTCTTCTTCTTCTTATTTATCCTCTTCTCCTTCTACTACTACTTCTTCTTCTTCTTCTTTTCCTTCTCCCACTTCTTCTTCTTCTCCTTCTTCTTCTTCTTCATTTTTACTTCTTCTCATTCTTCTTCTTCTTCTTCTCCACCTCCTTTTTCTTCTTCTACTTCCTCCACTTCTTCTTCTTCTTCTACTTCTTCTTCTACTTATTCTTCTTCTACTTGTTCTTCTTCTACTTCTACTTCATCTTCCTCTTCTTCTTGCTCCTATTCTTCTTCTTCTGTTTCTTCTTCTACTTCTCCTTTTTCTTAGTTTCATTCTTGTTCTTCTTCTTTTACTTTTTCTTCTTCTTCTTCTTCTTCTTCTTTTTCTTGTGCTTCTTCTTCTTCTCTTTCTTCATCCTCTTCTTCATCCTCTTCAACATCTTCTTCTTCTTCTTCTTCCTCTACTAGTTCTACTTCTTCTTCCTCTTCTTCTTTTTCTTCACCTTCTTCTATTTCTTATTCTTCTTCTTCTTCTTCTTCTTGTTCTTCTTCGTCTTCTTCTTCTTCTTCTTCTTTTCTTTTTCGCCTTCTTCTACTTTTTGTTCTTCTTTTTCTTCTTCTTCTTCTTTTTGATCTTCATCTTCATCATCCTCACCTTCTTCTTCATTTTCTTTTTATTCTTCTTCTTCCACTTCTTCTTGTTCTTCCACTTTTTCTTCCTCTTCTTGTTCTTTTTCTGTTTCTTCTTCTTCTTCTTTAACATCTTCTTCTTCTACTTCATCTTCTTCTTCTTCTTCTTCTTCATCTTATTCTTGCTCTTCTTCTTCTTCTTTTTGTCCCTCTTCTTCTTCTTCTTCTTTTTCTTATTATTATAGTCATTATTATTATTATTATTGTTATTATTATTATTATTATTATTATTCTACTTCTTCATCTTGTTCTTCTTCTACTTCTTCTTTTTCATCTTCTTCTTCTTCTTCTTCTTGTTCTTCTTCTGCTACTTCTTCTTCTTCTTCTTGTTCTTCTTCTACTTTTTCTTCTTCTTTATCTACTAATCTTCTTTCTATACTTCTTCTTCTTCTTCTTCCACTTCTTCTTTTCCTTCTTCTTCTTCCACTTCTTCTTCTTCTTCTTCTTCTCCTTCTCCTTCTTCTTCCTCTTCTTCTTCTTTTTGTACTTCTTCTTCTTCTACTACTTCTTTTTCTTCATCTTCCTCTTCTTCTTCTTCTTCTTCATGTTCCTTTTCTTATTCTTCTTCTTCTTCTTCTTAATTGTCATCATCATCATCTTCTTCTTCTTCTACTACTACTACTTCTTCTACTTCTTCTTCTTCTTCTTCTTCTTCTTCTTCTTCTTCTTCTACTTTTTCATCTTTTTCTTAAACTTCATATTCTGATTCTTCTTCTTCTACTTCTACTTCTTTTTCTTCTTCTTCTTCATCTTCATCTTCTTTTTCTTCTTCTTCTTCTTCTTCTTCTTTTTCTTTTTCTTCCTCTTCTTCTTCTTCTTCTTCTTCTTCTTTTTCTACTTCTTCTTCTTCTTCTTAAACATCGTCTTCTTCTTCTTTCTTTTCTGCTGCTTCTTCTTCTTCTTCTCTTCTTCATCTTTTTTTTCTTCCACTACTTCTCGTTCTTCTTCTTATTCTTCACATGCTTCTGTTTCTTCTTCTTCCTCCTCTTATTCTTCTTCTTCCTGTACTTTTTCTTCTTCTTCCTCTTCTTCTTCTTCTTCTTCTTCTTATTCATCATCATCATCATCTTCTTATTTTTCTGCAACTTCTTCTTCTCTTCTTCTTCTATTTTATTCTTCCTCTTCTTCTTCTTCTTCTCCTTCTTCTTCATATTCCACTTTTCTTCATCTTCTTCTTGTTCCTCTTCTTCTACTACTACTACTACTACTTCTTCTTCTTCTTCTTCTTCTTCTTCTTCTTCTTCTTCTTCTTCTTTCTTATCTTCTTGTTCTTCTTCTTTTTCTCCTTCCTCTTCTTCCTCTTGTTTCTTCTTCTTCTTCTCCTTCTTATTCCTCCTATTCTCTTTCTTCTTGTTGTTCTTCTTCTTCATCTCCTTCTCCATCTTCTTCTTCTTCTTCTCCTTCTTCTTCTGCTACTTCTTCTCTTTTTACTTCTTCTTCTTCTTACAGTTCTTCTTCTTCTTCTACTTCTACTTCATCTATTTCATCTTCTTCTTCTTCTTCTTCTAAATATTCTTCTTCTTTCTATTCTTGTTCTTCCTCTTCTCCTTCTTCTTCTACTTCTTCTTATACTTCTTTTTTTCTTCTACTTTTTCCTCTTCATAATCATCATCATCATCTTCTCCTTCTTCTTCTTCTTCAAATTCTTCTTCATCTTCTTCTTCTTTTTCTTCTTGTTTCTTCCTCTTCCTATTCCTATTCTTCTTCTGGTTCTACTTCTTCTTCTTCATCTTCTTCTTCTTCTATTTCTTCTTCTTCTTATTCTTTTTCTTCTTCTTTTTCTTCTTCTTCTTCTTCTTCTTCTACTACTACTACTACTACTTTTTCTTCTTCTTCTTATTCTTCTTCATATTCTTCTTCTTCTTCTTTTTCTTCTTCTTCTTCTTCTTCTTCTTCTTCATCTTCTAATTCTTCTTCATCTGTTTCTTCTTCTACTGCTGCTTCTTCCTCTTCTTCATCCTCTCTTTCTTCTTCTGCTTCTTCTTCTTCATCTTCCCGTTCTACTCCCTCTTCTTGTTCTTCTTTTGCTTCTTCTACTTCTTCTTAATCTTCTCCTCCTTGTTCTTCTTCTTCTGCTTCTTCTTCTTCTTCTCCTTCTTCTTCTTCATCTTAAGCATCATCTTCTTCTTCTTTGACTACTTATTCCTCTTCTACTCTTACTACTACTACTACTTCTTCTACTTCTTTTTCTTCATTTTCATCATTTTCTTCCCCTTCTTCTTCTTCTTCTACTACTACTAATAATACTACTTCTTCTTCTTATTCTTCTTCTTCTTCTTGTCCACCTTCTTCTTCTTCTTCTTCTTCTTCTTCTTCCTCTTCATTTTCAACTTCTTCTTCTTCTTTTTCTTCTTCTTCTAGTTCGTGTTCTTTTTCTTCTTCTTCCACTTCTTCTTCTTTTACTTCTTCTTCTTCTTCGTCTTCCTCTTCTTCTTCTCCTTCTTCTTCTTCATCTTCTTCTTCTTCTACTTTTCCTTCTTCTTCTTGTTCTTCTTCTTTCGCTTCTTCCTCTTCTGCTTCCTTATCCTCTTCTTGTTCTTCCTCTTCTTCTTCTTCTTCTTCTTCTTCTTCTTCTTCTTCTTCTTTTTCCTCTTCTTCTTGCTCTTATTCTTCTTCTTCTATTTCTTCTTCTACCTCTTATTATTATTATTATTATTATTATTATTATTATTCTTCTTCTTTTTCTTCTCCTATTTCTTCTTCTTTTTCTACTTTTTCTTCTTCTTCTTCAACATCTTATTCTACTTCTTCTTCTACTACTACTTCTTCTTCTTCTTGTTATACTCATCTTGTTCTTCCTTTTCTACTACTAGTTTTTCTAGGGCTTCTTCTCCTTCGTCATCCTCTTCTTTTTCTTCATCCTCATCTACATCTTCTTCTTCTTCTTCTTCTCCTTCTTCTTCTTCTTCTTCTACTTCTACTTCTTCTTCTTCTTCTTTTTCATCTCCTTCTTCTCTTTCTTATTCTTCTTCTTCGTCTACTTCTTCTTCTTCTTCTTCTTCTTCTTCTTCTCCTTCTTCTCCTTCTTCTTGTTCTTCTCCTCCTCCTCCTTCTTCTTCTCCTTCTTCTCCTTCTTCTTCTTCTTCTTCTTCTTCTTCTTTTCCTTCTTCTTCTCCTTCTTCTTCATCTCCATCTTCTTCTTCTTCTTCTCCTCCTCCTTCTTCTTCTTCTCCTTCTTCTTCTTCTTCGTCTCCTTCTTCTTCTTCTTCTTCTTCTCCTCCTCCTCCTCCTCCTCCTTCTTCTTCTTCTACTACTACTCCTACTACTACTTCTTCTTTTTCTTCTTCTTCTTCTTCTTCTTCTTCTTCTTCTTCTGCTTCTTCTTCTTCGCCCTCATCTTCTTCTTCTTCATCTTCTTCCACTTCTCCTTCTTCTTCTTCCTCTTCTTCTTCTTCATCATCTTCCTCTTCTTCTTCTTCTTCTTCTCCTTTTTCTTCTTCTTCTTCTTCTTCATTTCTTCTTTTTCTTGTTCTTCTTCTCCTTCTTCTTCTTCTTCTTCTTCTTCTCTTCTTCATCTTCTTCTTCCTCTTCTATTGCTTCTTCATCTTCATCTTCTCTTCTTCATCATCTTCTTCTTCTTCTACAACTTCTTCATCTTATTCATCTTCATATTCTTCTTTTTCTTCTTCTTCTTCTTCCTCTTCTTCTTCTTATTCTTTTACATTATCATTATCTTCTTCTTCTTTTACAACCACAACAAAAACAACTTCTTCTTCTCCTTCTACTTCTACTTCTTCTTCTTCTTTCTGTTCTTCTTCTTTTTGTTCTTCTTTTTCTTGTTCTTCTTCTTCTTCTTCTTCTTCTTCCTCACCATCCCCTTCTTGTTGTTCTTCT
>JAIUJO010003152.1:15000-27500 GCA_023846275.1 Vanilla planifolia | reverse complement strand
ATAATAATAATAAGGAGAAGAAGATGTAGAAGAAGAAGAAGAAGATGGAGAGGAAGAAGAAAAGGAAGAAGGAGAAATCCAACAAGTAGAAGAAGAAGAAGAAGAAGAAGAAGGAGAAGTAAGAGAAGAAGAAGAGGAAGTAGAGGTAGAAGAAGAGGATGAAGTAGAAGAAGAGGAAGAAGAAGAAGAAGAAGAAGTAGAAGAAGAAGAAGAAGAACAAGAAGAAGAAGAAGTAAAAGAAGAAGGAGATAAAAAGAAGAAAAAGAAGCAGTAAAAGAAAAAGATGAACAAGTAGAAGAATAAAAAGAAGAAGAAGAAGAAGAAGAAGAAGAAGAAGAAGAAGAAAAAGAAGAAGATGAAGAAGAAGATGAAGAAGAAGATGAAGTAGAAGAAGAATAAATAGAAGAAGAAGATGAAGAAGAGGAAGAAGAAGAAGAATAAGAATAAGAAGTAGAAGAAGTAGAAGAAGAAGAAGAAGAAAATGAAGAAGGAGAAGAAGGTTTAGAAGAAGAAGAAGAAGAAGAAAAAGATTATGAAGAAGAATGAGAAAGAGAAGAAGAAGAAAAAGAAGTAGAAGAAGAAGATGAAGAAGAAGAAGAAGAAGAAGAAGAAAAAGAAGAAGAAGAAAAGAAGAAGATGAAGAAGAAGAAGAAGAAGAAGAAGAAAAAGAAGAAGAAGAAAAGAAGAAGAAGAAGAAGAAGAAGAAGAAGAAGATGATTATGATGATGACGACGATGAAATTGAAGAAGAAGATATAGATGAGGAACAAGTAGAAGTAGAAAATGAAGATGAAGAACAAGAAGAAGAGGGGGAAGAAGAAGAAGAGGAAGAGGAAGAAGAAGAAGAATAAGTAGAAGAAGAAAAAGTGGGGGAGGAAGAGGAGGGAAAGGAAGAAGAAGAAGAAGAAGGAGAAAAAGAAGAACAAGAAGAAGAAAAAGAAGAAGAAGAAGAAGAAAGAGGAAGTAAAAAACAAAGAAGAAGAAGAAGAAGAAGCATAACAAGAATAAGAAGAAAAAGATTAAGAAGTAGAAGTAGAAGAAGAAGAAAAACAAAAAGAAGAAGAGGAAGAAGAGGAGGAAGAGGGAAAAGAAATGGAGGAAGAAGAAGAAGAAAAAGTGAAAGAAGAAGAAGAAGAAGAAGAGGATGATGATGATGAAGAAGAAGAAGAAGAAGAATAAGACGAAGAAGAAGAAGGAGGAAAAGGAAGAAGAAGAAGTTGAAAAAGAAGAAGAAGAAGTAGAAGAGCAAGAAGAAAAAGAAGGAGAAGAAGAAGTTGATGAAGAAGATGATGAAGTTGAAGAAGAAGCTGAAGAAGAAAAGGAGGAGGAAGAAGAAGATGATGTTTATGACGAAGAAGGTGAAGAAGAAGAAGAAGAAGAAGAAGAAGAAGAAGAAGAAGAAGAAGAAGTAGAAGAAGAAGAGGAAGAAGAGGAAATAGAAAAGGAAGAAGGAGAAGAAGAAGAAGCAGAGGAAAAAGAAGAAGAAGAAGAAGTAGAAGAAGAAAAGGAAGAGGAAGAAGAAGAAGAAGAAGAAGAGGATGATGAAGAAGAAGAGGAAGAAGAATAAGTAGAAGTTGTGGAAGAAGAAGAAGATGAAGTAGGAGAAGAAGAAGAAGAAGATGAAAAAGAAGAAGAGGATGAAGAAAGAAGAAGAGGAAGAAGAAGAAGACGAAGAAGAGGAAGAAAAAGAAGACGATGAAGAAGAAGAAGAAGATGAAAAGAACAATAACAAGAAGAGGAAGAAGAGGAAGAATATGAAGAAGGAGCAGAAGAAGTGGAAGAAGTGGAAGAAGTAGAAGAAGAGGAAGAAGAAGAAAAAGAACAAGAAGAAGAAAAAAAACAAGAAGAAGAAGAAGAAAAGAAAGGAGAGGAAGAAGAAGAAGATGAAGAGGACAAAGAAGTGGTAAAAGGGGAAGAAGAAGAACAATAAAAAGTATAAAAAAAGAAAAATAAGCAAAAGAATAAGAAGAAGATGAAGAAGGAGAAGATTTAGGTAAAGAAGAAGATGATGAAGAAAAAGAAGAAGAAGACGAAGAAGAAGTAGGAGAAGAAGAAGAAGCAATAAAAGAAGAAGAAGAATTCGTAAAAGAAGAAGAAGAAGAGGAAGAAGTGGAAGAAGAAGAAGAAGAACAAGAAGAAGTAGAAGAAGAAGAACAACAAAAAGAAGAAAAAGCAAAAAGATGAAGAAAAAGAAGAAGAAGAAGAAGAAAAACAAGAAAAAAGAAGTAGAGGAAGAAGAAGAGGAAAAAGAAGAAGAGGAAGAAGTGGAAGAAGTGGAGGAAAAACAAAAAGAAGTAGAAGAAGAAGAACAAGAAGAAGAAGAAGAAGAATATTAAGAAAATGAAGAAGAAGAAGAAGTAGTAGAAGAAGAATAAGTTGAAGAAAAAGAAGGAGACGAAGTAGAAGTAGTACGAAAAGAAGACGAAGAAGGAGAAGCAGAAGAAGAAGGAGAAGAAGAAGAAGACGAAGACGAAAGAGAAGAAGAAGAAGACGAAGAAGAAGAAGAAGAAGACGAAGAAGAAGAAGTAGAAGAAGATGAGGAAGAAGACGAAGAAGAAGAAGAAGAAGAAGAAGAAGAAGGAGGAGGAGGAGGAGGAGGAGGAGGAGGTGGAGGAGGTGGAGGAGAAGAAGAAGCAGAAGAAGAAGAAGAAGAAGAAGAAGAAGAAGAAGAAGAAGAAGAAGAGGAAGAAGAAGATGGAGAAGAAGAAGAAGAAGCTGAAGAAAAAGAAGAAAAAGAAGAAAAAGAAGAAGGAGAAGAAGAAGAAGAAGAAGAAGAAGAAGAAGAAGAAGGAGAAGAGGAATAAGAAGATAAAGAAGAAGATGATGAAGAAGAAGAACATGAAGTAGAAGAGAAAGAAGAAGAAGAAGAAGAAGAAGAAGAAGAAGAAGAAGGAGGAGGAGGAGAAGGAGGAGGAGGAGAAGAAAAATAAGAAGAAGTAGAAGAAGAAGAAGAAGAAGAAGAGGAGTAGGAAGATAAAGAAGAAGATGATGAAGAAGAAGAACATGAAGTAGAAGAAGAAAAAGAAGAAGACAAAGAAGAAGAAGTGGAAAAATATAAGGAGGAAGAAGAAGAAATGGAAGAAGAGGAAGATGATGAAGAAAGAGAGGAAGAAGAAGAAGTAGAAGAAGAAGAAGAGGAAGAAGAAGAAGAAGAAGAGAAGAAAAAGAAGAAGAAGAAGAAGTGGAAGAAGAAGATGATGACAAACAAGATGAAGTAGAAGAAGAAGAAGAAGAAGAAGAAGAAGATTAAGAAGAAGAAGAAGAAGAAGAAGAAGAAGTAAGAATAAGAAGTAGATGATGAAGAAGAAGAAGAAGTAGTAGAAGGAGAAGAACAAGAAGAAGAAGAAGGAGAAGAAGAAAAAGAACAAGAAGAAGAAGAAGAACGAGAAGCGGAAGAAGAAGAGGAGGAAGAAGAACAAGAAGAAGCAGAAGAAGAAGAAGAAGAAGAAGAAGAAGGAGAAGAAGAAGTCGAAGAAGAAGAAGACAAAGAAGAAGAAGAAGAAAAAGAAGAAGAGAAAGAAGAAGAAAAAGAAGAAGAAAAAGAAGTTGAAGAAGAAGAAGAAGAAGAAAAAAAGAATAAGAATAAGTAGACGAAGACGTAGAACTAGAAGAAGGCGAAGAAGAAGTAGAAGAACAAGAAGACGAAGAGCAAGAAGAAGGAGAAGCAGAAGAAGAAGAAGAAGAAGAAGAAGAAGAAGAGTAAGAAAAAGGAGAAGTAGAAGAAGAAGAAGAAGAAGAAGAAGAAAAAGTAGAAAATAAAGAAAAAGAAGAAGAGGAAGAGGTAGTAGAAGAAGAAGAAGAAGAGGAAGAAGACAGAGATGATGAAGAAGAAGAAGATGATGAAGATGTCAAAGAAGAAGAAGAAGCAGAAGAAGAACAAGAAGCAGAAGAAGATGAAGAAGGGGAAGAAGAAGAGGAAGAAGAAGAAGAAGAAGAAGAAGAAGTTCTAGTAGTAGAAGAAGAAGAAGAGAAAAATCATGAAGAAGAAGAAGAAGAAAAAGAAGGAGACAAAGAAGCAGAAGAAGTAGTAGAAGAAGGGGAAGAAGAAGAAGAAGAAGAATAAGAAGAAGATGATGATGAAGAAGAAGTAGAAGGGGAAGTATTAGGGAAAGAAGAAAATGGGGAAGAAGAAGAAGAAGATGAAGAAAAAGAAGAAGTAGAAGAAGAAGAAGAAGAAGAAGAAGAAGAAGAAGAAGAAGAAGAAGATTAAGAAGAGGAAGAAGAAGAAAGAACAAGATGTAGATGAAGTAGAAGAAGAAGAAGAGAAGAAGAAGAAGAAGAAGAAGAAGAAGAAGAAGTAGAAGAAGATGAAGAACAAGAAGTAGAAGAAGAAAAAGAAGAAGAATAATAATAAGAAGAAGTAGAAGAAGCAGAAGAAGAAGAAAAAGAAGAAGAAGAAGAAGAAGATTAAGAAGTTGAACAAGAAGAAGAAGTAGAAGTAGAAGAAAGAATCAAAAGTAAATTAAGAAGAAGAAGAAGAGGAGGAGAAGAAGAAGATGAAAGAGTAAAGGGAGAAGAAGAAGAAGAAGAAGAAGAGAGAAATGTACAATAAGAAGGAGAAGTGGAAGAACAAGAAGTATAAGAAGAAGAAGATTAAGAAGTAAAGGCAGAAGAAGAGGAGGAGGAAGAGGAGGAAGAAGAATAAGAAAAAGAAGAAAAAGAAGAAGCAGAGGAAGTAGAAGAAGAAGAAGAAGAAAAAGTCAAAGAAGAAGAAGATGAAGACGAAGAAGAAGAAAACGAAGAAAGAAGAAGAAGTAGAAAAAAAATAAGAAGTAGACGAAGAAGTAGAACACGAAGAAAGCGAAGAAAAAGTTGGACAAGAAGAAGAACAAGAACAACAAGAAGAAGAAGAAAAAGAAGAAGATGAAGAGGAAGAAGAAAAGGAATAAGAAGTAGAAGAAGTAGAAGAAGAAGAAGAAGAAGACGAAGATGAAGAAGAAGAAGAAGAAGATGGAAAAGATGTCGAAGAAGAAGAAGAAGTAGTAGAAGAAGAAGAAGAAGATGGAGAAGATGTCGAAGAAGAAGAAGAAGCAGAAGAAGAAGAAGAAGAAGAAGAAGAAGAAGGACAAGAAGAAGATGAAGAAGAAGAAGAAGAAGAAGAAGAAGAACAAGTTCTAGTAGCAGAAGAAGAAGATGAAGATGTGGATGAAGAAGAAGCAAAAGAAGAAGAAGGAGATATAGAAGTAGAAGAAGCAGTAGAAGATGAAGAAGAAGAAGAAGAATAATAGAAAGATGAAGAAGAAGAAGAAGTAGAAAGGGAAGAAGTAGAGGAAGAAGAAAAAGTGAAAGAAGTAGAAGAAGATGAAGAAAAAGAACTAGAAGAAGAAGAAGAAGAAGAAGAAGAAGAAGAAGAGGAGAAAGAGGAAGAAGAAGAAAAAGTAGGAGAGGAAGATGAAGAAGAAGAAGAAGAAGATGAAAAAGAAGAAGAAGAAGAAGAAGAAGAAGAAGAAGAAGAAATAGGAGAAGGAGAAGAAAAAAAAGTTAATGTAACAGGAGAAGAAGAAGAAGAAGAAGGAGAAGAAGAAGATGACAAAGAACAATAAGAAGATGAAGAAGAAGAAAAAGAAGAAGAAGAGGAAGAAGAGAAGAAGAAGAAGAATAGGAAGTAAAGGCAGAAGATAAAAAAGAAGTAGAAGAAGAAAAAGAAGAGGAAGAAGAAGCAGAAGCAAAGGAAGAAGAAGAACAGGAAGAAGTGGAAGAAAAGGAAGAAGAAGAAGAAGAAGGAGAAGAAGAAGAAGAGGAAGAAGAAGAAGGAGGAGAAGAAGACGAAGAAGAAGAAGAAGAAGAAGAGGAAAATGAAGAAGAAGAAGAAGAAGAAGTAGAACAAGAAGAAGGAGAAGAAGAAGAAGATGATGGTGATGATAATGATGATGAAGAAGAAGAGGAAGAAGAGGAAGAAGTGGAAAAAAAAGAGGATAAAGAAGAAGGAGAAGAAGAAGATGATGACGAAGAAGAAGAAGAAGAAGAAAAGGAGGAGGAAGGAGTGGAAGAAGAGAAAGAAGAAGCAGAAGAAGAAGAAGAAGAAGAAGAAGAAGAGGAAGATTAAGAAGAAGAAGGAGAAGAAGAAGAAGAAGAAACAAAAGAAGAAGGAGAAGAAGAAGAAGAAGAAACAAAAGAAGAAGAAGAAGAAGAAGAAGAACAAGATGATGAAGAAGAAGATGAACATTAAGAAGAAGAAGAACAAGAAGAGGAGGAGGAGGAGAAAGAATGAGAAGAAGAATTAGAAAAAAATAAGAAGAAGAAGAAAGAAGAAGGAGAAGAAGAAGAAATAAGAAGTTGAAGAAGAATTCAAAGAAGAAGAAGAAGAAGAAGAAGGAGAAGAAGAAGAAGAAGAAGTAGAAGAAGAAAAAGAAGAAGAAAAAGAAGTAGAATAACAATAATTATAATAATTATATGGAGAAGAAGAAGAAGAAGAAGAAGAAGAGAAAGAAGAAAAGGAAGAAGAAGGAGAACAACAAGAAGTAGAAGATGAAGAAGAAGAAGAAGAAGAAGAAGTAGGAGAAGAAGAAGAGGAAGTAGAGGTAGAAGAAGAGGATGAAGTAGAAGAAGAGGAAGAAGAAGAAGAAAAAGATGTAGAAGAAGAAGAAGAAAAAAAAGAAGTAAAAGAACAAGAACGAGATAAAAAGATGAAGAAGTAGTAAAAGAAAAAGAAGAACAAGAAGGATAAAAAGAAGAAGAAGAAGAAGAAAAAGAAAAAGATGAAGAAGAAGATGAAGAATAAGATGAGGAAGAAGAAGAAGAAGAAGAGGAAGAAGAAGAATAATAAGAATAAGAAATATGAGAAGAAAAAGAAGAAGAAGAAGAAGATGAAGTAGGTGAAGAAGGAGAAGAAGAAGAAGAAGAAGAAGAAGAAGAAGAAGAAGAAGAAGAATAAGAAGAAGAAGGAGAAGGACAAGAAGAAGAAGATGAAGAAGAAGATGAAGAATAAAAAGAAGAAGAAAAAGAAAAAGGAAAGAAGAAGAAGAAGAAGAAGATGATGAAAATGAAGAAGAAGATATAGATTAGGAACAAGTAGATGAAGAAGAAGAGCAAGAAGAAGAAGATGAAGAACAAGAAGAAGAGGGGGAAGAAGAAGAAGAAGAGGAAGAAGAAGAAGAAGTAGAAGAAGAAAAAAAGGAGGAGGAAATGGAAGAAGAAGAAGAAGAAGAAGAAGAAGAAGAAAGAAGAAGAAGTAAAAAATGAAAAAGAAAAAGAAGAAGAAGAAGAACAAGAATTAGAAGAAGAAGAAGCATAAAAAGAATAAGAAGAAAAAAATTAAGAAGTAGAAGTAGTAATAGTAGAAGAAGAAGAAGACGAATAAGAAGAAGAAGAAGAAGAGGAAGAAGAGAAAGAAGAGGGAAAAGAAAAGGAGGAAGAAGAAGAGGAAGAAGAAGAAGAAGAAGAAGTTCAAAAAGAAGAAGAAGAAGAGGAAGAAGAAGAAGTAGAAGAATAAGAAGAAGAACGAGGAAGAGGAAGAAGAAGTAGTAGAAGAAGAAGAAGTAGAAGAGCAAGAAGAAAAATAAGGAGAAGAAGTTGAAGAAGATGAGGATAAAGAAGAAGAAACTGAAGAAGAAAAGGAGGAGGAGGAAGAAGAAGAAGATGATGTTGATGACGAAGAAGACAAAGAAGAAGAAGAAGAAGAAGAAGAAGAAGAAGAAGACGAAGAAGTAGAAGAAGAAGAGGAAGAAGAGGAAAAAGCAAAGGAAGAAGAAGAAGAAGAAGAAGAAAAAAAAGAAGAGGAAGAAGAAGAAGAAGAAGAAGAGGAAGAAGTAGAAGAAGAAGAAGAAGAAGAAACAGAAGAGGAAGAAGAAGAAGAAGAAGAAGATGAGGTAGGAGAAGAAGAAGAAGAAGAAGATTAAGAACAAAGAAGAAGAAGAAGAAGAAGAAGATGAAGTTGTAGTAGTAGTAGAAGAAGAAAAAGAAGAGGAAGAAGAAGAAGATGAAGAAGAAGAAGAAAAAGAAGACGATGATAAAGAAGAAGAAGATGAAAAGAACAAGAACAAGAAGAGGAAGAAGAGGAACAATATGAAGAAGGAGAGGAAGAAGTGGAAGAAGTGGCAGAAGAAGAAGAAGAAAAATAACAACAAGAAGAAGAAGAGAATGGAGAGGAAGAAGAAGAAGAAGAAGAAAATGAAGAAGTGGAAGAAGGAGAAGAAGAAGAAGAATAAGAAGTATAAAAAGAAGAAAAATAAGCAAAAGAAGAAGAAGAAGAAGAAGAAGAAGAGGAAGGTAAAGAAGAAGAGGATGAAGAAAAAAGAGAAAAAGAAGAAGAAGACAAAGAAGAAGAAGAAGTAGGAGAAGAAGAAGAAGCGATAAAAGAAGAATAAGAAGAAGCCATAGAAGAAGAAGAGGAAGAGGAAGAAGAAGAAGAAGAAGAAGAAGTAGTAGAAGAAGAAGAAGTAGAAGACGAAGAAGAACAAATAGAAGAAAAAGAAAAAGATGAAGAAGAAGAAATAGAAGAAGAAAAAGAAAAAGTGGAAGTAGAGGAAGAAGAAGAGAAAAAAGAAGAAGAGGAAGAAGTGGAAGAAGTGGAGGAAAATGAAATAGAAATAGAAGAAGAAGAAGATGAAGAAGAAGAAGAAGAAGAAGATGAAGTAGAAGAAGAAGATTAAAAAGAACGAGAAGAAGATGGAGAAGAAGAAGCAAAAGAAGGAGAAGAAGAAGAAGGAAAAGAAGAAGAAGAAGAAGAGGAAGGAGGAGAAGGAGAAGAAGAATAAGAAGAAGAAGGAAAAGAAGGAGAAGAAGAAGGAGAAGAAGAAAGAGAAGTTGAAGAAGAAGGAGAAGAAGATGGAGAAGAAGTAAGAGAAGAAGAAAGGGGAGGAGGAGAAGAAGAAGAAGAAGAAGAAAACGAAGAAGACGAAGAAAACGAAGGCGAAGACGAAGAAGGTTAAGAAAAAGAAGAAGAAGATAATGAAGAAGAAGAAGAAGGAGAAGAAGAAGGCAAGAAAGAAGAAGAAGAAGAAGAAGAAGAAGAAGAAGTAGAGGAAGAGGAAGAAAAATAATAATAAGAAGAAGAACAAGAGGCAGAAGAGGAAGGAGAGGAAGAAGAAGAAGAAGATGATGATGAAGACGAAGAAGAGTAAGTAGAATAAAAGAAGTAGAAAAAGAAGAAGAAGAAGAAAAGAAAAAGAAGAAGAAGAAGATGATAAAGAAGAAGAAGAAGAAGAAGAAGAAGAAGAAAAAGAAGTAGTAGTAGTAGTAGTAGAAGAAGAAGGGGAAGAAGTGGGGAAGGAAAAGAAGATTAAGAATAAGAAGAAGAAGAAGATGAAGAAGAAGAAGCAGGAGGAGAAGAAGAAGATGATGAAGAAGAAGAAGGAGATGAAAAAGTAAAAGAAGAAGTAGAGGAAGAAGAGGAGGAAGAAAAAGAAGAAGAGGAAGAAGTGGAAAAAGAGGAAAAAGAAGAAGAAGAAGAAGAAGAAGAAAAAGTAGTAGTAGTAAAAGAAGAAGAACAACAAGGAGATGAAGATGAAGAAGAAGAAGAAGAGGAAGATGAAGAACAGGAAGAAGTTGAAGAAGAAGAAGATGAAGAAATAGAAAAAGAAGCAAAACAGGAAAAGAAGAAAAAGATGAAGAAAAAGTAGAAGAAAAAGAAGGACAGCATGAACAATATGATGGAGAGGAGGAAGAAGAAGAAGAAGAAGAAGTAGAAGAAGAAGAAGAGGAAGAAGAGGAAAAAGAAAAGGAAGAAGAAGAAGAAGAAGAAGAAGAAGAAGATAAAGAAAAAGAAAATGAAGAAGGAGAAGAAGAAGAAGAAGAAGAAGAAGAAGAAGAGGAAGAAGGAGAAGGAGAAGAAGAAGAAGAAGAAGAAGAAGAAGAAGAAAAGGAAGAAGAAGAAGAAGAAGAAGAGGAAGAAGAAGAAGAAGAAGAAGAAGAAGAAGAAGAAGAGGATGATTATGAAGAAGAGGGAGAGGAAGAAGAAGAAGAAGAGGAAGTTGTAGAAGAAGAAGAAGAAGATGAAGAAGAAGATGAAGAAGAAGAAGACTAACAACAAAGAAGAAGAAGAAGAGGAAGAAATAGTAGTAATAGTAGTAGTAGAAGAAGAAGAAGAAGAGGAAGACAAAGAAGACGAAGAAGAAGAAGAAAAAGAAGACAATGATAAAGAAGAAGAAGATGAAAAGAACAATAAGAAGAAGAGGAAGAATAGGAAGAGTCAGAAGAAGGAGAGGAAGAAGTGGAAAAGAGGAAGAAGAAGAAGAAGAAGAAGAAGAAGTAGAAGAAAAACTAGAAGAAGAAGAAGAAGACGAAGAAGTGGAAGCAAGGGAAGAATAAGAAGAATAAGAAGTATAAAAAGAAGAAATATAAGTAAAACAATAATAATAATAAGAAGAAGATGAGCAAGGTAAAAAAGAAGAGGATGAAGGAAAATAAGAAAAAGAAGAAGAAGACGAAGAAGAAGAAGAAAGGGAAGAAGAAGAAGAGATAAAAGAAGAAGAAGAAGAAGTCATAGAAGAAGAAGAAGAAGAAGAGGAAGAAGTGGAAGAAGAAGAAGAAGAAGAAGAAGTAGAAGAAGAAGAAGCAGCGGAACAAGAAGAAGAAGTAGAAGAAAAAGAACAACAATTAGAAGAAAAAGAAGAAGATTAAGAAAACGAAGAAGAAGAAGAATTAAAAGAAGGAGAAGAAGTAGAGGAAGAAGAGGAGGAAAAAGAAGAAGAGGAAGAAGAAGTAGTAGAAGAAGAAGAAGAAGAAGAAGAAGAAAAAGAAGGAGAAGAAGAAGGAAAAGAAGAAGCAAAAGAAGGAGAAGAAGAAGAATTAAAAGAAGAAGAAGAAGGAGAAGGAGAAGAAGGAGAAGGAGAATAAGAAGAAAAAGGAAAAGAAGAAGGAGAAGAAGAATGAGAAGAAGAAGGAGAAGTTGAAGAAGAAAGAGAAGAAGATGGAGAAGAAGAAGGAGAAGAAGGAGGAGGAGGAGAAGAAGAAGAAGATGAAGAAGATGAAGAAGAAGAAGAAGAAGACGAAGGCTAAGATGAAGAAGGTTAAGAAAAGAGGAAGAAGATAACGAAGTAGAAGAAGAAGGGGAAGAAGAAGACAAGGAAGAAGAAGAAGGAGAAGGCAAAGAAGAAGGATAAGAAGAAGAAGAAGAAGAAGAAGAAGAAGACAAAAAGAAGAAGAAGAAGAAGAAGAAGAAGGAGATGTAGAAGAAGAAGAAGAAGAAGATGAAGAAGAAGACAAGAAGAAGAAGAAGAAGAAGAAGAAGAAGAAGAAGAATGAGAAGAGGAAGAAGAAGGAGAAGGAGAAGAAGAAGAAGAAGAAGAGGAAGAGGAAGAAGAAGAAGAAGAAGAAGAAGCAAGATTAAAAGACGAAGAAGAAGTAGAAGAAGAAGCAGAAAAAGAAGAAGTAGAAGAAGAAGGAGGAGGAGAAGAAGTCAAAGAAGAAGAAGAATAACAAGAAGAAGAAGAAGAAGAGGAGCAGGAAGTAGATGAAGAAGTATAAGAAGAAGAAGAAGAAGAAGGACATAAAGCAGATGAAGAAGAAGTAGAAGAAGAAGAAGAAGAAGAAGTAAAAGAAGAAGAGAAAGAAGAAGAAGATGAAGAAGAAGAAGAAGAAGAAGAAGAAAAAGATTATGATGAACAAGAAGAAGAAGAAGAAGAAGAAGAAGAAGAAGAATATTATGATAAAGAAGTAAATGAAGAAGAAAAACAACAAGAAGAAGATGATAAAGATTATGAAGAAGAATAAGAATAAGTAGAAGAAGAAAAGGAAGAGGAAGGAGTAGTAAAAGAAGAAGAAGCAAAAGAAGAAAAAGAAGAAAAGAAGAAGAAAAAGAGGAAGGAGGAGAAGAAAAAGAAGAAGAAAAAAAACAAGAAGATGAAGATGTAGAAGAAGAAAAAGAAGAGGAAGATGAAGAATAAGTAGACGAAGACGAAGAGGAAGAAGTAGAAGAAGAAGAAGAAGAAGAACAAGGCGAAGACAAAGAAGATGAAGAAAAAGAAGAAAAAGATGACGAAGAAGAGGAAGAAGTAGAAGAAGAAGACAAAGAAGATGAAGAAGAAGAAGAAGAAAAAGAAGACAAAGGGAAGAAAAAGAAGAAGAAGGAGATAAAGAAGAGGAAGAAGGAAAAGAAAACGTAGAACAAGAAAAAGAAGAATACGAAGAAGAAGAGGAAGAAGAAGAAGAAGAAGAAGAAGGAGAAGGAGAAGAAGAAGAAGAAGAAGAAGACGAAGAAAGGAAGAAGAAGAAGAAGAGGAAGAAGAAGAAGAAGAAGAAGAAGAAGAAGAAGGAGAAGAAGAAGACAATGAAGAAGAAGAATAAGAATAAGAAGAATAAGAAGAAGAAGAAGAAGAAGAAGAAGAGGAAGAAGTAGAGGAAGAAGAAGAAGCGGAAGAATAAGGAGAAGGAGTGGAAGAAGAAGAAGTAGAAGAAGAAGAATGAGAAGAAGAAGAGGAAGTAAAAGAAGAAGAAGATAAAGAAGAAGAAGAAGAAGAAGAAGAAGAAGAAGAAGAAGATTATGATGTTGAAGAAGAACAAGAAGAAGATTATGATGAACTAGAAAACAAAGAAGAAAAAGAAGAAGAAGAAGAAAACGAT
>JAIUJO010003152.1:0-5000 GCA_023846275.1 Vanilla planifolia | reverse complement strand
GAGGGAGAAGACGATGACGATTAAGTAGAAGAAGAAGACGAAGACGAAGAAGAAGAAGAAGAAGGTGAAGAAGAATAAGAACACATGAAGAAGAAGAAGAATGGGAAGAAGAGGAATAGGAGGAAGGAGTAGAAGATGTATAAGAGGAAGAAGAGGAAAAAGCTCAAAAAAAAGAAGAAGATGAAGAAGAAGAAGAAGAAGAAGTAGAAGAGGAAGAAGAAGAAGAAGAAGAAGAACCAGAAGAAGTTGATTAAGAAGAGGAGTAGGAAGAAGAAGAGGTGGAAGAAGAACAAGAAGAAGAAGAAGGAGATGATGAAGAAGAAGAAGAATAAGTTGAAAAAGATTATGAGGAAAAAGGAAGAGAAGAAGAGTTAGATGATGAAGAAGAAGATGAAGAGTAGTAATAGTTATAAAAGTAGAGATAGAAAAGAAGGAAGAAGAGGACAAAGATGAAGAAGAAAAAGAAGAAGATGTGTAAGAAGAAAGAAGAAGAAGAAGAACAATTAGAAGAAGAAGAAGTAAAAGAAGTAGAAGAAGAAGAGAAGAAAAAGTAGAAGAAGATGTAGATTAAGTAAAAGTAAAAGATGTAGAGGAAAATGAAGAAGGAAAAGAAGTGGAAGAAGAAGAAGTAGAGGAAGAAGGAGGAGAAGAAGAAGAGCTAGAAGAAGAAGTGAGGAGGGTAAGAATAAAAAGAAGAAGAAGAAGAAGAATAATAATAAGAAGAAGCAGAAGAAGAAGAGAGGAAGAAGAAGTAGAAGAAGAAGAAGATTAAGAAGAAAATGAAAACAAAGAGGAAGAAGAAAGAGAGAAAGAAGGAGACGAAGAAGAAGAAGAAGAAGAAGAAGAAGAAGAAGAAGAAGAAGAAGAAGAAGAAGAAGAAGAATAAGAAGAAGATGATGAAGAAGAATAAGAAGGAGAAGAATAATAATAATAAAAAGAAGAAGAAGAAGAAGAAGAAGAAGAAGAAGAAAAAAGAAGAATAAGAAGAAGATGAAGAAGAATAAGAAGGAGAAGAATAATAATAATAAAAAGAAGAAGAAGAAGAAGAAGAAGAAGAAGAAGAAGGAGAAGAAGAGGAAGAAGAGGAAAAAGACGAAGGAGAAGAAGTTGAAGAACAAGAAGAAGAGGAAGGCAAAGAAGAAGATGAAGAAAAAAAGGAGGAAGAAGAAGAAGATGAAGAAGAAGAGGAAAAGTGGAAGAAGAGGAGGAAGAAGAAGTAGAAGATTAAGAAAAAGAAGAAGAAGAAGGAAAAGTGAAAGATGGAGTAGTAGAAGAAGAAGAAGTAGAAAAAATGGAAGAGGAGGATGAAGAAGAAGAAGAGGAAGAAGAAGAGGATGAAGAAGAAGAAGAAGAAGCAAAAGTAAAGGAAGTAGAAGAAGAAGAAGAAGAAGAGGAAGAATAAGAAGAAGAAGAAGAAGAAGTAGTAGTAGAAATAGTAGTAGTAGTACCAGTAGTAATAGTAGAAGAAGAAGAAGAAGAAGAAGAAGAAGAAGAAGAAGAAAAGGAAGAAGGAAGAAGGAAGAAGAAGAAGAATAAGAAGAAGATGAAGAGGATGATGAAGAAGAAGAAGAGGTAGAAGAAGAAGATGATGAAGAAGATGAAGAAGTAGAAATAGAAGATGAAGAAAGGAGAAGAAGAAGAAGAAGAGGAAGAAGAAGAAGAAGAAAAAGAAAAAGTGGAAGAAGAAGAGGAAGAAAAAGAAGAAGAAGAAGTAGAAGAAGAAGAGCAAGGAGATGATGAACAAGAAGAAGATGATGATGATGATGAAGAACAAGAAGAAAAAGAAGTAGTAGAAGATGAAGAGAAAGTAGAGGAAGGAGAAGAAGGAGGGGAGGAAGAAGTGGAAGAAGTTGAAATAGAAGTAGAAGATGAAGAAGAAGAAGAAGAAGAATAAGAAGAAGAAAAAGAAGAAGAAGAAGAAGTATAAGTAGAAGAAGAAGAGGATGAGGAGGAGGAAGAAGAAGAAAACGAAGAGGAAGAAGAAGAAAGAAGGAGAAGAAGAACAAGAAACACGAAGAAGAAGAAGAAGACGAAGAAGAAGAGAAGAAGAAAAAGAAGAAGATGAAGACGAAGAAGAAGAAGAAGAAGAAGAAGAACAAGCAAAAGATGAAGAAGAAAGATGAAGAAGAAGAGGAAGGAAGAAGAAGAAGAAGAAGAAATAGTAGTAGAAGAGGTAGAAGAAGAAGAAGAAGAAGAAGAAGAAAAAAGAAGATAAAAGATGAAGAAGAAGAAGAAGAAGAAGAAGAAAAAGAAGAAGAAGAAGAAGAAGTGGTAGAAGAAGAAGAAGTAGAAGAAAAAGAAGAAGAAGAAGAAGATGATGATGATGATTATGATTATGATGAGGAGGAGGAGGAATAAGAAGTTGTAGTAATAGAAGAAGAAGTTGAAGAAGAAGAAGACGAAGAAGAAAAGAAGAAGAGGAAGAAGTAGAAGAAGAAGAAAGAAGAAGAAGAAGAAGAAGAAGACGAAGAAGTAGAAGAAAAGAAGAAGATCATGAAGAAGAAGAAGAAGACCAAAGAAAAAGAAGAAGAAGAAGAAGTAGTAGCAGCAATAGAAGATGATGAAAATAATAACAATAATAAGAAGAAGAAGGAGGATAAGAGGAAGGGGAAGATGAGGAAGAAGAAAGGGAAGAAGAAGAAGAAGAAGAAGAAGAAGAAGATGACGATGATGAAAATGATGATGAAGAATAAAAGGAAGAAGAAGAAGAACATGATGAAGAAGAGGATGAAGAAAAAGTAGTAGAAGAAGAAGATGAGGAAGAAGAAGAAAGAGGCGAAGGATTGGAAGAAGAGAAAGAAGAAGAAGAAGCAGAAAAAGAAGAACACAAAGTTGATGAAGAAGAAGAATACATGAAGAAAAGAAGAAGGAGGCGAAGGATTGGAAGAAGAGAAAGAAGAAGAAGAAGCAGAAAAAGAAGAACACAAAGTTGATGAAGATGAAGAATACATGAAGAAAAGAAGAAGAAGAGGAAGAAGAGGAAGAAGAAGGAGAAGAAGAGGTAGAAGAGGAATGCAGAAAAAGACGAAGAAAAAGAACAGGAAGACAAAGATAAATAATAAGAAGACATGAAGAAAAAGAGGAAGAAGACAAATAAGAGGAAGAAGATAAACAAGAGGAGAAGAAGAGGTAGAAGAGGAAGAAGAGGAAAAAGACAAAGACGAAGAAGAAGAAGAAGAGGAGAATGGTAAAGAAGAAGAACAAGAAGAAGATGAAGAACAAGAAGAAGGAGATCAAGAAGAAGAAGAAGAAGAAGAAGAGGAAGAAGATAAAGAAGAAGAAAGGAAAGAAGAAGAAGAAGATGATGATGATGATATTGATGATGAAGTAGTAGTAGTAGTAGCAGAAGAAGAAGAAGAAGAAGAAGAAGAATATGAAGAAGTAAAAGAAGAAGACGAATAAGAAAAGAAGAAGTAGAAGATGAAGAAGAAGAATTAGAAGAAGAAGAGGAAGAGGAAGAGGAAGAAGAAGAAGAAGTAGAAGAAGATGAAGAAGAAGAAGAAGAATGAGAAAAACTAGAAGTAGTAGTAAAGATGAAGAAGAAGGAGAAGAGGATGAAGAAGAACAAGAAGAAGATGAAAAAGTGAATAAGTAGAAGACGAAGAAGAAGAAGAAGAAGAAGAAGAAGAAGAAGAAGAAGAAGAAGAAGGAAAAGAAGAGAAAGAAGAAGAAGAAGAAGAAGAAGAAGAAGAAGAAGTAAAAGAAGAAGAGGAAGAAGGGAGGAAGAAGAAGAAGAAGATTAAAAAGAAAAGAAGAAGAACAAAAAGAAGAGTAAGAAAAAGAAGAAGAAGAAGAAGAAGAAGAAGAAGAAGAAGAAGTAGAAGAAGAAGAAGGAGAAGAATAAGTAGATGAAGAAGAAGAAAAACAAGAAATTGAAGATGAAGTAGAAGAAGAAGCTGAAGAATATGTAGATTATGTAAAAGAAGAAGTAGAAGAAGAAGAAGAAGTAGCAATAGAAAAAGAAGAAGACAAAGAAGAAGAAGAAGAAGTAGAAGAAAAGGAAGAAGAGGTAGAAGAAGAAGATCATGAAGAAGAAGAAGAAGACCAAGTAAAAGAAGAAGAAGAAGAAGAAGAAGTAGAAGCAGCATAGAAGAAGATGAAGAATAAGAAGAAGAAGAAGATGAAGAAGGATAAGAGGAAGGGGAAGATGAGGAAGAAGAAAGGGAAGAAGAAGAAGAAGAAGAAGAAGATGATGATGATGAAGATGATGATGAAGAATAAAAGGAAGAAGAAGAAGAAGAGAACATGATGAAGAAGAGGATGAAGAAAAAGTAGTAGAAGAAGAAGATGAGGAAGAAGAAGAAGGAGGCGAAGGATTGGAAGAAGAGAAAGAAGAAGAAGAAGCAGAAAAAGAAGAACACAAAGTTGATGAAGAAGAAGAATACATGAAGAAAAGAAGAAGAAGAGGAAGAAGAGGAAAAAGAAGGAGAAGAAGTGGTAGAAGAGGAATGCAGAAAAAGATGAAGAAAAAGAATAGGAAGACAAAGATAAATAATAAGAAGACATGAAGAAAAAGAGGAAGAAGACAAATAAGAGGAAGAAGATAAACAAGAAGGAGAAGAAGAGGTAGAAGAGGAAGAAGAGGAAAAAGACGAAGAAGAAGAAGAAGAAGAGGAGAATGGTAAAGAAGAAGAACAAGAAGCAGATGAAGAACAAGAAGAAGGAGATCAAGAAGAAGAAGAGAAGAAGAAGAAGAAGAAGAAGAAGAGGAAGAGATGAAGAAAGAAAGGAAAGAAGAAGAAGAAGATGATGATGATGATATTGATGATGAAGTAGTAGTAGTAGTAGCAGAAGAAGAAAGAAGAAGAAGAAGAAGAATATGAAGAAGTAAAAGAAGAAGAAGAAGAAAAAATGAAGAAGTAGAAGATGAAGAAAAAGAATTAGAAGAAGAAGAGGAAGAGGAAGAGGAAGAAGAAGAAGAAGTAGAAGAAGATGAAGAGAAGATGAAGAATGAGAAAAACTAGTAGTAGTAAAAGAAGAAGAAGAAGAAGAGGATGAAA
>JAIUJO010002359.1:0-17500 GCA_023846275.1 Vanilla planifolia | reverse complement strand
TTCTTTCTTTCTTCTTCTTCTTTCTTCTTCTTTCTTCTTCTTCTTCTTCCTTCTTCTTTCTGCTTCTTCTTCTACTTCTTATTCTTCTTCTTCTTCTTCTTCTTCTTCTTCTTCTCCTTCTTCTTCCTTGTTTGTTGTTCTTCTTCTTTTTCTTCTTCTTCTTTCTTCTTCTTCTTTCTGCTTCATCTTCTTTCTTGTAGTCCTTCTTCTTTTTGTTCTTCTTCTTCTTCTTTATTCTTTTACTTCTTCTTTCTTCTTCTTTCTTCTTCCTTCTTCCATTTCTTCTTCTTCATCATCTTCTTTTGTCTTTTCCTTCATCTTCTTCTTCTTCTTTTTCTTCTCCTTTTTCTTCTTCTTCTTTCTTCTTCTTTTTTCTTCTATTTCTTCTTCTTCTTTCTTATTCTTAGTCTTCTTTCTTCCTCTTCTTCTTTCTTCATCTTCTTTCTACTTCTTTCTTCTTCATTCTTCTTCTTGTTCTTCCTTCTTCTTTCTTCTTCTTATTCTTCCTTTTTCTTTCTTCTTCTTTCTTGTTGTTGTTGTTCTTCTTCTTGTTATACTTGTTCTTTTTCTTCTTTTTTCTTCTTCTTCAAGTTTTTCTTCTACTTTCTTCTTCTTCTTCTTTCTTCATTTTCTTGTTCTACTTCTTTCTTCCTCTTTTTCTTCTTCTTTCTACATCTTCTTCTTCTTCTTTGTCTTTCTTCTTCCTCTTCTTTTATGACTTCTTTCTTCTGATTCTTCTTTCTTTTCGTCTTTGTTCATCTTTCTTCTTCTTCTTTCTTTTTCTTGTTTCTACTTTTTCTTCTTCTTCTTCTTACTTTTCTTTTTTCATCTACTTTTTCTTCTTTTTTCTTTTTTTTCTTTCTTCTTCTTCTTTCTTCGTAATCTTTTTTCTTGTACTTTTCTTCTTCTTCTTCTTAATTCTTTTTCTTCTTCTTTCTCTTATCCCTTTTCTTTTTCGTCTTCATCTTCCTCTTCATTCTACTTTTTCTTCTTTCTTCTTTCTTCTTCTTCTTCTTCTTTTAGCTTCTTCTTCTTCTCCTTCCTCTTCTTTTCCTTCTTCTTTCTTCTTCTTCTTCTTCTTCACCTTCTTCTTCTTTTTCTTCTTCTTCTTCTTCTTCTTCTTCTTCTTCCTTCTTCTTCTTCTTCTTCTTCTTCTTCTTCTTTCTTCTTTTTTTTCTTCTTCTTCTTTCTGCTTCATGTTTTTCTTCTATTTTCATCTTCTCTCTTCATCAACTTCTTCTTCTTCTTCTTCTTTCTTCTTCTTCTTCTTCTACTTCTTTCATCTTCTTCATCTTTCTTCTTCTTCTAATTACTTCTTAATTTTATTTCTTCTTCTTCTTCTTCTTCTCAATTCTTTTTCTTCTTCTTTCATCATCTTCTTCTTATTTTTCTTTCTTTTTTTTTCTTCTTGCTTCTTCCTCTTCTTCTTTCTTCTTACTCTTCTTTCTTCTTCTTCTTCTTCTTCTTTTTCTTTCTTTTTCTCATTTCCTTTTCCTCTTCTTTCTTCTTCTTACCTTTCTTTCGTCTTCATTCTTCTTCTTCTTCTCTTCTTCTCTTCTTCTCTTACTCCTTTTTCTTCTTCTTCTTCTATTCCTTCTTCTTCTTCATCTTTCTTCTTCGTCTTCCTTTTTCTTCATCCATTTTCTTTTTCTTTGTAGTTCTTCGTTTTCTTCATTTACATTTTCTTCTTCTTCTTCTTCTTCTTCTTCTTCTTCTTCTTCTTCTTCTTCTTCTTCTTTCTTCTTTCTTCTTCTTCATCTTTATTCTTCCACATTTTCTTTTTTTTTTACTTCTTCTCTCTTCTTCTTCTTTTTCTTATTCTTTCATCTTCTTCTTCTTCTTCTTCCTCTTTATTCTTCTTCTTCTTTTTCTTCTTCTTCTTCTTTAATCTTCTTCTTCTTCTTTTTCTTTCTCCTTGTCCTCCTTCTTTCTTCATTTCCTTCTTCTTCCTTCTTCTTTATTCTTTTTCTTTCTTCTTCTCCTTAGTTCTTGTTTCATTAATTTTTTCATTTTTCTTGTTTATTCTTCTTTTTTTTTCTTCCTCTTCATTTTCTTCTTCTTCTTCTTCTTCCTCTTCTTCTTCTTTCTTCTTCTTCTTTCTACTTTCACATCTGTCTTCTTCTTTCTTCTTTTTCTTCTTCTCTTCACCTTCTTGTTCTTCTTCTTCTTTTTTCTTTTTCTTGTTCTTTCTTCTTCTTTCTTCTTCTTTTTTCTTCTACTTTTTTCTTCTTCTTCTTTCTCTTTAATCTTCTTTCTTCTTATACTTCTTCTACATCTTCTTCATCATTCTTCTTCCTCTTTCTTCTTCTTCTTTCTTCTTTTACTTCTTTATACTTCTTCTCCTTCTTCTTCTTTCTTCTTTTTCCTCTTCTTCTTGTTCTTCTTCTTCCTTCTTCCTTCTTCTTCTTCTTCTTCTTCTTCTTTCTCCTTCTCCTTCTTCTTCTTCTTCTTCTTCTTCTTCTTCTTCTTCTTCTTTCTTCTTCTTCTTTCTTCTTCTTTTTTCATCTTCTTTATTCTTCTTATTCTTTATCTTCTTCTTCTTCATCTTCTTCTTCCTCTTCTTCTACTTCTTCTTCTTCTTCTTCTTCTGTTTCTTCTTCTTCTTCTTCTTCTTCTACGTTTGTTCTTCTTCATTTTCTTCTCCTTCTTCTTCTTCTTCTTCTTCTTCTTCTTCATTCTTCTTCTTCTTCTTCATCTTTTCTCCTTTCCTCTTATTCTTTCTTCTTCTTTCTTCTTTCTTTTTCTACCTTCTTCTTCTTCTTCTTCTTCTTCTTCTCTATTCTTCTTCTTCTTTTTCATCTTCTTCTTCTTCATTCTTCTTTTTCTCCTTTTTCTATCTTATTATTATTATTATTATTAATATTATTATTATTTTGTTCTGCCTTCTTCTTGCTCATTCTTCTTCATCCATTTTCTTCTTCTTTGTTGTTCTTCCTTTTCTTCTTTTTCTTCTTCTTCTTTCTTCTTCTTGTTTCTTCTTCTTCTTCTTCTTTTTCTTCATCCTTCATCTTCTTCCTTATTCTTCTTCTTCCTTCCTCTACTTCTTATTCTTTTTTTTTCTTTTTCCACTTCTTCCTTTTCGACTTCTAGTTCTTCTTCCACTTCCTCCTATCTACTTCTTGTTCCTCTTTCTTCTTTTTCTCCTTCTTCTTTCTTCTTCTTCTTCTTTCTTCTTTTCTTCTTTGTCTTTCTTCTTTTTCTTCTTCTTCTTTCTTCCTCATCTTCTTTCTTCTTACTCTTCCACTTCTTCAACTTCTTCATTTTTTGTCTTCTTCTTTCTTCTTCCTCTCTCTTCTTCTTCTTCTAATATTTTCTTCTTCTTCTGCTTCTTCTTCTTCTTCTTCTTCTTCTTCTTCTTCTTCTTCTTCTCCATCTTCCTTTTCTCCTTCTTCTTCTTCTTCTTCTTCTTTCTTCTTCTTTCATCTTCTTATTTCTTCTTCTTATTCTTTTTTCTTCTTCTTCTTCTTCTTTCTTCTTCTCCTATCTTCTTCTTCTTCTTCTTCATCTTTTTCTTCCTCTTCTTCTTTATTCGACTTCTTCTTCTTCTTTCTTCTTTTCCTTCTTCTTTCGTCTTCTTTTTTCTTCTTGTTCTTCATTCTTCTTCTTCTTCTTTCTTTTTCTTCTTCTTCTTCCCCTTCTCCTTTTTCTTTCTTCTTCTTTCTTCTTTCTCTTCTTCTTCTTGTTTCGGCTTCCTCTTCTGCTATCTTCTTTCTTCTTCTACTTCTTTCTCCTTGTTCTTCCTATTATTCTCCTTCTTCTTCTTCTTCTTCTTCTTCTTCTTCTTCTTATTTCTTCTTCTCTTCTACTTCTAGTTCTTTATTTTTTTTGTTTTTTCTGCTTCTTTCTTCTTCTTTTTTCTTCTTCTTCTTTCTTGTTAATCTTCTTTCTTGTTATCCTTCTTCTTCTTCTTCTTCGTCTTCTTCTCCAATGTTTTTGTTCTTCTTTTTCTTCTCCACTTTTTCTTCTTCTTCATCTTCTTCTTCTTTCTTCATCTTCTTCTTGTTCTTCATCTTCTTCTTCTTTCTTCTTTCTTCTTCTTCTTCTTCTTCTTCTTCTTCTTCTTTCTTCTTCTTCTCTACTTCCTTGTTCTTCTTTCTTCTTCTTCTTCTTTCCTTTTCTTCTTCTTTTTCATTCTTCTTCTTCTTCTTCTTCATCTTCTTTCATTTTGTTCATCATCTTCTTCTTCTTATTCTTCTTCTTACATCTTCTTCTTGTCTTTGTTTCTTGTTCTTTTTCTCCTTCTACTTCTTCCTTCTTCTTGTTTCTTCTTCTTCTTCTTATTTCTTCTTCTTCTATCTTTCTTTCTTCTTCTTCTTCCTCCTTCTCATTCTTCTTCTTCTTCTCTATTTCTTCTTTTTCTTTTTCTTCTTCTTCTTCTTCTCCTTATTTGTGCTTCATCTTTTTTCTTCTTGTCCTTCTTCTTTTTCTTCTTCTTCTTCTTCTTATTTCTTCCTCTTCTTCTTCTTCTTCTTCTTTTTGCTTCTTCTCCTTCTTCTTCTTCCTTTTCTTCTTCTATTTCTTCTTCTTCTTCTTCTTTCTTCACCCTTTTCTTCTTCTTCTTCTTCTTCTTCTTTCTTTTTTTTGTCCTTCTTTTTCTTTCTTCTTCTTCTTTCTCCTACTTTTTTCTTCTTCTCTCTTCAAGTTCTTCTTATTCTTCTTTTTCTTCTTTCTTCTTTTTCTTCTTTCTTCTTTTTGCCCTTTTTCTTTCTTCTTCTTCTTTCTTCTTTTTTCTTTTTCTCTCTTCAACTTCTTTTTCTTCTTCTGATTCTTCTTCTTCTTCTTCTTTCTTCTTCTTCATCATCTACTTTTCTTTCTTCCTTCTTCTTCTTTATTCTTAATTTTCTTTCTTCTTCTTGTTACTTCGTAATCTTTTTTCTTCTTAAACTTCTTCTTTTTCTTCTTCTTAATTCTTTTTCTACTTCTTTCTTCTTCTTTCTTTTTCTTCTTTGTTCTTCTTATCCCTTTTCTTTTTCGTCTTCTTCTTCTTCTTCTTCATTCTTTTTTTTCTTCATTCTTCTTCTTCTTCTTCTTTGTTCTTGTTCTTATTCTTCTTTTAGTTTCTTCTTCTTCTTCTCCTTCTTGTATTTCTTCTTCTTCTTTCTTCTTCTTCTTCAACTTTCTTCTTCTTTTTCTTTTTCTTCTCCTTCTTTGTTGTTCTCCTTCTTCTTCGTTCTTCTTTCTTCTTTTTGTTCTTCTTCTTCTTTCTTCTTCGATCTTATTCATGTTTTTTCTTCTTTTTTCTTCTCGTCTCTTTGTCTTCTTCTTGTTTTTTTTCTTCTTCTTCTACTTCTTTAATCTTCTTCATCTTTCTTCTCAATGTTATTTCTTCTTAATCTTCTCTTATTCTCTCTTCTTCTTCTTATTCTTTTCTATTCTTTTTCATCTTTTTCTTGTTCTTCTTTCATCATCTTCTTCATTTTCTTTTTCTTTCTTCTTATAATTCTTGCATCTTCTACTTCTTCTTTCTTCTTATTATGCTTTCTTCTTTCTTCTTCGTATTTCTTCTTCCTCTTCTTTTTTCTTCTTTCTTCTTCTTCCCTTTCTTTCTTCCTTCTTCTTCTTCTTCTTCTTCTCTTCTTCTTATACTTCTTCTTCTTCTCCTTCACCTTCTTCTTCTTCTTCTTCTTCTCCTTCTTCTTCATCTTTCTTCGTCTTCTTCCTTCTTCTTCATCAATTTTCTTCTTCTTTGTTGTTCTTCTTTTTCTTCATTTACATTTTCTTCTTCTTCTCCTTCAACATTATTCTTCCACTCTTTCTTCTTTTTCGTTTACTTCTCTCTTCTTCTTTTTCTTATTCTTTCATATTCTTTTTCTTTCTTCCTCCTTTTGTTATTCTTCTTCTTTCTTCATCTACGTCTTCTTCTTCTTCTTCTTCTCCTTCTTTTTCATTCTCCTTGTCCTCCTTGTTCTTCTTCTTTCATCGTTTCCTTCTTCTTACTTCTTCTTTATTCTTCTCCTTTGTTCTTCTTGTTTTATTTATTTCTTCATTCTTCTTGTTTCTTCATCTTTTTCTTTCTTCCTCTTCCTCTTCTTCTTCTTCCTCTTCTTCTTCTTCATTATTCTTCTTCTTTCTACTTCTTCTTTCTTCTCCTTGTTTGTACTTCCACTTCTGTCTTCTTTTTTCTTCTTCTTTTTCTTTCTTCTTTCTCTTCTTCTTCTTTACCTTCTTGTTCTTCTTCTTGTCTTTCTTCTTTTTTCTTTTTCTTGTTCTTTCTTCTTCTTTCTTCTTTTTTTTTTCAACTTTTTTCTTCTTCTTTCTCTTTAATCTTCTTTCTTCTTATACTTATTCTTCTTCTTGTTCTTCTTCATATTGTTCTTCTTCTTTCATCTTCTTCTTTCTTCTTCTTCTTCCATTTACTTCTCCTTTTTTTTCTTCTTTTTCCCCTTCTTTTTCTTCTTTCTTCTTCTTTGTCTTCTTCTTTCTTCTTCTTGTTCTTCTTCTTCCTTCTTCTTCTTCTTCATCTTTTTTCTCCTTCTTCTTCTTCTTCATCTTCTTCTTTCTTCTTCTTCTTTATTCTTCTTTTTTTCTTCTGCTTCTTTCTTCTTCCTCTTTATTCTTCTTGTTATTCTTTATCTTCTTCTTCTTCATCTTCATCATCTTCTTCTTCTTCTGCTTCTTCTTCTGCTTCTTCTTCTTCCTCTTCTTCTTCTTCCTTTTCTTCTTCTTCTTCTTCTTCATCTTCTTCTTTATTTTCTTCTACTTCTTCTTCATTCTTCTCTTCTTTGTCTTCCTCTTCTTTCCACTTTCTTCTTCTTCTTCTTTCTTCTCCTTTCTTCTTTCCTCCTATTCTTTCTTTTACTTTCTTCTTTCTTTTTGTTCTTTCTTCTTCTTCTTCTTCTTCTTCTTCTTCTTCTCTATTCTTCTTCTTCTTCATCATCATCATCTTCTTCTTCTTCTTCTTTCTTCATTTACTTCTTTTTCATTCTTCTTATTATTATCATTATTATTATTTTGTTCTGTCTTCTTCTTCTTCTTTCTCCTTCATCATCTTCTTCTTTTACTTTCTACTTGTTCATTCTTCTTCTTCCTCATTCTTTTTCATCCATTTTCTTCTTCTTTGTTGTTCATCCATTTCTTCTTTTTCATTTTCTTCTTCTTCTTCTTTCTTCTTCATCATCTACTTCTTTTAAATTCTACTTGTTCTTTCTTCTTCTTTCTCATTCTTCTTCATCCATTTTCTTCTTCTTTGTTGTTCTTCCTTTTCTTCTTTTTTATTTTCTTCTTCTTCTACTTCTTCTTTTTCTTCTTCTTCTTTCTTATTCTTATTTCTTCTTCTTCTTCTTCTTCCTTCCTTCCTCTATTTCTTATTCTTCTTCATCTCCTTTTTTTTCTTCTTCCACTTCTTCCTTTTCTACTTTTTGTTCTTCTTTCTTCTTTTTTCTCTTTTTTCTTTATTCTCCTTCTTCTTCTTCTTCCACTTCTTCTTTATCTTTCTTCTTTTTCTTCTTCTTTCTTCTTCTTTTTCTTTATTCTTCTTCTTTCTTCTTCATCTTCTTTCTTCTTACTCTTCCTCTGATTCTGCTTCTTCATTTTTCGTATTCTTTTTTCTTCTTCCTCTCTCTCTTCTTCTTCTTCTTCTCCTTCTTCTTCTCCTTCTTTTTCTTCTTCTCCATTTTTTTTTCTCCTTCTTCTTCTTCTTCATCTTCATCTTCATCTTCTTTCTTTTTCTTTCATCTTCTTGTTTCTTCTTCTTTTTCCTTCTTCTTTTTCCTTCTTCTCCTTCTTTTTCTTCTTCTTCTTCTTCTTTATTCTTCTTGTTCTTCATCTTCTTCTTCTTTCTTCTTCTTCTTCTTCTTCTTTCTTCTTTTCCTTTTTCTTTCTTCTTTTCCTTCTTCTTTCCTCTTCTTTTTTCTTCTTATTCTTCACTCTTCTTCTTCTTTCTTCTTCTACCTCTTCTTCATCTTCTTCCTCTTCTTCTTCCTCTTCTTCTTCTTCTTCTTCCTTCATCTTTTTCTTCTTCTTATTTCAGCTTCCTCTTCTTCTATCATTTTTCTTCTTCTTCCTCTTCTTTCTTCTTCTTTTGTTTTTCTTCTTCCTCTTCTTCTTCTTCTTCTTCTTTATTTCTTTTGTTCTTTCTTCTTCTTTCTTGTTAATCTTATTTCTTGTTATCATTCTTCTTCTTCTTCTTCTTCTTCTTTCATCTTTCTTCTTCTTCTTCTTCTACTTCTTGTTTCTTTTTCTTCTTCTACTTGTTCTTCTTTCTTCTTCTTCTTCTTTCTTTTTCTTCTTCTTTTTCGTTCTTCTTCTTATTTTTCATCATCTTCTTTCATTTTGTTCGTTATCTTCTTCTTCTTTCTCTTTTTCTTCTTCTTCTTCTAATTACTTTTTGTTCTTCATTTTCTTCTTCATCATCTTCTTCTTCTTACATTTTCTTCTTGTCTTTGTTTCTTGTTCTTCTTCTCCTTCTACTTCTTCCTTCTTCTTGTTTCTTCTTCTGTTTCTTATTTCTTCTTCTTCTTCTTATTTCTTCTTCTTCTATCTTTCTTTTTCTTCTTCTCATTCTTCTTCTTCTTCTGCTTCTCCTTACTCTTCTTTTTTTTCTTTTATATCTTCCTTTTCTACTTCTTGTTATTCTTCTAGTTCTTCTTTGTTCTTTTTGTCCTTCTTCTTCTACTTCTTGTTCTTCTTCTTCTTTCGCTTGTTCTTGTTCCTCTTCTTCTTCTTCTTCCACTTGTTCTTGTTCTTCTTCTTCTTCATCATCTTCTTTATTTTTCTTGTTCTTTCTTATTCTTTCTTTTTTTTTTCTTCTTCTACTTTCTCGTTAATCTTATTTCTTTTTATACTTCTTGTTCTTGTTGTTCTTCTTCTTCTATTTCTTCTTTCTTTTCTTATTATTCTTCTTCTTCTTCTTTTTTCTTCTTTTTCTTCTTTTTCTTCTTCTTCTTCTTTCTTCTTCTTCTTCTTCTTCCTTTTCTTCTACTTCTTTCTTCTTCTTCTAATTGTTGTTTTTTCATGTTTCTTCATCTTCTTCTTTTTTCTTCTTTTTTTCTTATTCTTCTTTTTTTTTTCTTTCTTCTTCTTATTCTTCTTCTTCTTTTTTCTTCTTCTTCTTCTTCTTCTACTTCTTTCTTTCATTCTTTTTGTTCGTCTTCTTCTTCTTCTTTCTTATTCTTCTTCTTCTTCTTCTTCTTCTTCTTCTTCTTCTTCTTTGTTCATCTTTTCTTCTTCTTTGTTGTTCTTCTTTTTCTTCTTATTTCTTCTTCTTCTTTTTTCTCATCCTTTTGTTATTTTAAATCTTCCTCCTCTTTCCTTTTTCTTCTTCATCTTTCTTCTCATTTCTTCTTTCTTCTTCTTCTTTCTTCATCTTTTTTTTCATTTATCTTCTTCTTCTTCTTCTTCTCATTCTTTTTCTTCTTCTTTCTTCTTCATCATCATCTTCTTCTTCTTCTTTCTTGTTCTTTTTCTTTCTTCTTTTTTCTGTCTTTGTCTTTCTACTTTCTTCTTCTTCTTCTTCTTTCTTCTTTTTTTTTTCTCTCTTCTTCTTTCTTTTTCTTTCTCTTTCCTCTTTCTTCTTCTTCTTGTTCTTCTTTCTTCTTATTCTTCTTTCTTCTTTTTTCTTCTTTCTTCTTCTCCTTCTTTCTTCTCCTTCTATTTTTTCTTCTTTTTCTTCTCTCTGCTTCTTCTATCTTCTCCTTCTCCTTCTTCCTCTTCTTCTTCTTATTTTTCTTTCTTCTTCTTTTTCTTCTTCATTCATCTTCTTCTATCTACTTCTTCTTTCTTCTTCTTCTTTCATTTTCTACTTCTTTCTTCTTCTTTTTCTTCTTCTTGTTGTTCTTCTTTTTCTTCTTCTACTTCTTCTCCTACTACTTCTTGATCATCTCCTTCATCTTCTTCTTCTAATTGTTCTTCTTCTTCTTTTTGTTTCCTCTTTCTTCGTCTTATTCTTTCCTCTCCTCTATTCTTTCTTTTCCTTCTTTCTTCTTCTTTCTTCTTTCTTGTTCTTTCTTCTTTTTCTTCTTTTTCTTCTTCTTCTTCTTCTTGTTCTACTTTCTTCTTCTACTTCTTCTTCTTCCTCTTCTTCTTCCTCCTCTTCTTCTTCTTTATTCTTCTTCTTCTTCTTCTTCTTCTTCTTCTTTTTTTTCTTTTTCTTCTTCTTCAACTTCTTCTTTCTACTTCTAATTCTTCTTTTTCTTTCTTCTTCTACTTCTTTCTTCTTCTTCAGTCTTCTTCTTCTTCTTTCTTCTTCTTCTTCGTCTTCTACTACTTTTCTTCTTCTACTTCTTCTTCTTCTTCTTCCTTTTCTTCCTTTACTTCCTCATCTTCTTCATCTTCTTCTTATTCCTCCTCTTCTTCTTCTCCTTCTTCTTCTTGTTCTTCTTCTCCTTCTTCTTCCTTTTTCTTTCTTCTTCTTCTTCTTTCTTCTTCTTTTTTCTTATTCTTCTTCTTGTTCTTCTTATTTTTCTTCTTTCTTCTTCTTCTTTAAGTTTTTCTTCTATTTTTTCTATATGTTCTTCTTTCTTCATATCCTTCTTCTGCTACTTTCTCCTACTTCTTTCTTCTTCTTCTTTCTTCGTTGTTCTTCTTCTTCATTGTTTTTCTTCTTTCTACTTCTTCTTTCTTCTCCTTTTTCTTCCTTTTCATTTTTTTTTCTTATTCTACATTCGTCTTCTTCTTCATCAACTTCCTATTCTTCTTCTTCCTCCTCTTCTTCTTCTTCTTTCGAATTATTTTTATGCTTCTTCTTTATACATCTTCTTATTCTTCTTCTTTTTCCTCTTCTTCTTCTACTCATTTTTTCTTCTTCTTCTTCTTTCCTCTTCTTCTTCCTTCTTCTTCTATCTTGTTCTTTCTTCTTCATCTTCTTTCTTCTTCTTCTTCGTCTTCTTCTTTTTCGTCTTCTTCTTCTTCTTTCCTATTCTTCTTCTTTCTTCTTCTTCTTCTTCCTCTTCTTCTTCTTCTTTTTCCTCGTCTATCCTCTTTCTTCTTCTCTTCTCCATTTTTCTTTTGTCTTCTTCTTTCTTTTTCTTTCTCTTTTTTTTCCTTTTTCTTCTTTCTTCGTCATCATCATCTTCTTCTTCTATTACTTTCTTCTTCTTCTTGTTGTTTTTCTTCTTCTTGTACTTCTTTCTTCTTCAGTATTCTTCTTCTTTCTTCTTCTTCATTCTTCTTCATCTTCTTCTTCTTCTTTTTCACCTTCTTCTTCTTCTTCTTTCTCCTTCTTTTTTCTTCTTGTTCTTTCTTTTTTTCCTTTCATCTTCTTCTTTCTTCTTAATCTTCTATCTTTTTATTCTTCTTCTTTCTTATTCTTCTTCTTCATTCTTCATATTCTTCTTTCTTTTCCTTCTTTCATCTTCTTCTTATTTCTTCTTCTTCTTTTTTTCTTCTTACTCTTCTTTCTTCCTCTTCTTCTTTCAACTTCTTGCTTCTTCATTCTTCTTCTTGTTCTTCCTTCTTTTTTTTCGTCTTCTTCTTCTTCTTCTTTCTTTTTCTTTCTTCTTCTTCTTCTTCTTCTTTATTTTTCTTTCATCTTCTTCTTCTTTCTTCCTCTTTCTTGTTCTTTTTCTTCTTCTAATTGTTCTTGTTCTTTTTCTTCTTCTTTTTCAAGTTTTTCTTCCACTTCTTCTTGTTCTTCTTTCTTCAATTTCTTCTTCTACTTCTTTCTTCCTCTTCTTCTTTTTCATTTTTCTACAGCTTCTTCTTCTTCTTCTTCTTTCTTCTTCTTCTTCTTCTACAACTTCTTTCTTTTATTCTTCTTTCTTCTTCTTTGTTCATCTATCTTCTCCTTCTGTCTTTTTCTTGTTTCTACTTCTTTCTTCTTCTTCTTCCTTTTCTATTTTGTTTTTCTTTTTCTTCTTCTTTCTTCTTCTTGCTTGTTCTTTTTCTTTCTTCTTATCCTTCATCATCTTCTTCTTCTTTTTCTTCATTCTTCTTCTTTCTTCTCCTTCTTGTTCTGCTTCTTTCTTCTTCTTCTTCTTCTTCTTCTCCTTCTTTTTCTTTCTTCTTCTCCTTCTTCTTCTTCTACTTTCCTCTTCTTCTTTCTTTTTCTTTTTCTTTCTACTACTTCTTCTTACATCTTTCTTTTCCATCTTCTTTCTTCATCTTCTATTTTCTTCTTCTTTCTTTCTCTACCTATTTTTGTTCTTCTTCTTCTTCTTCTTCTTTCTTTCCTTTTCTTCTTCATTCATCTTCTACTATCTTATTCTTTTTTTTTCTTCTTCTTCTTCTTTCTTCTTCAATATTGTTCTTCTTTCGTCTTCTTCTTCTTCCTTCTTCTTCTTCTTCTTCTTCTCTGCTTCTTCTTCTTTTTCTTCTTCTTCTTCTACTTGCTCTTTGTTTTCTTCTTCTTCTATTTTCTTCTTCTTTGTGCTTCATCTTTTTTCTTCTTGTCCTTCTTCTTTTTCTTCTTCTTCTTCTTCTTTATTCTTCTACATCTTTTTTCTTCTTTTCTTCTTCTTCTTCTTCTTTCTTCTTCTTCTTCTACTTCTTCTTCCTTCTTTTTCTTTCTTCTTCTTGTTCTTTCTTCTTACTTCTTCTTCTTCTTCTTCTTCTTCTATTTGTTCTTCTTCTTCTTTTATTTTTCTTCTTCTTTCTTCTTTTTGTCCTTCTTTTTCTTTCTTCTTCTTCTTTCTTCTACATTCTTTTTCATGTTTATTCTTCTTTTTTCATCTTCACTCTTCGTCTTCTTCTTCTTCTTCGTTGTTGTTGTTGTTCTTCTTCTTCTACTTCTTCTTTCATCTTCTTCATCTTTCTTCTTACTCTTTATTATTCTTTTTCTTTCTTCTTCTTATTTCTTCTTAATCTTCTTTCTTCTCATCCTTCTTCTTCTTCTCAATTCTTTTTCTTCTGTTTTCTTTTTTCTTTTTCTTCTTCTTTCATCATCTTCTTCTTCTTTTTCTTTCTTCTTCCTCTTCTTCTTTCTTCTTATTCTTTTTTCTTCTTCTTTCTTGTTCTTCTTTCTTATTCTTATTTCTTTTTCCTATTCTTTCTTCTTTCTTCTTCTTCCTTTTCTTTCTTCTTCTTTCTTCTTCTTCTTCTTCTCTTCTTTTTCTACGTCTTCTTTTTCTTCTTCTTCTTCTTCATCTTCTTCTTCTTCTTCTTCTCCTTCCTCTTCTTCATCTTTCTTCATCTTCTTCTCCTTATTCTTCTTCTTGTTACTTCTTCTTTCTTCTTTTTTGCCTTCTTCTTTCTTCTTCTTCTTCTCATTCTTTTCCTTTTTCTTCTTCTGTCTCTCTTTTTCTTCTTATTTTTCTTTCTTTTTTTTTCTTCATGTTATTCATTCTTACCATTCTTCTTCTTCTTCTTCTTCTCTATTCTTCTTCTTCTACTTCTTTCTTCTTTCTCTTTCTCTACTTCTTATTTCTTCCTCTCCTTGTTTTACTTCTTCTTCTTCAACTTCTTTCTTCTTTGTTGCCTTCTTCTTCTTTCTTCTTCTTCTACTTCTTCTCCTTCTTCTTCTTTTTTCTTCTTTTTCTTATTCTCTTTTGTCTTTCTTTTCCTTCTTATTTTTTCCTTCTTTATTTTTCTTCTTCGTGTTCTTTCTTCTTACTATTCTTCTTCTTCTTCTTCTTCTTTTTCTCCATTTTTTTTCTTCATCTTTCTTCTTCCACTTTCTCTTCTTCTTCTTTCTACTTTTTCTTCTTACTTTTCATCTTTTTTCCTCATCTCCTTCTTCTTCTCCTTGTCCTTCTTCTTCTTCTTCTTCTTCTTATTTCTTCTTCTTCTTCATCTTCTTCTTTCTTCTTCTTCTTCTCTCTTCTTTTTCTTCTTCTTATTTCTTCTTCTTCTTCATCTTCTTCTTTCTTCTTCTTCTTCTCTCTTTTTTTTCTTCTTCTTCTTTCTTCTTCTTCTTTCTACTTCTTTTTCTTTCCTCTTCTTCTTCTTCTTTCTACTTCTTCTTATTTCTTCTTCTTCTTCATCTTCTTCTTTATTCTTCTTCTTCTCGCTTCTTTTTCTTCTTCTTCTTTCTTCTTCTTCTTTCTACTTCTTTTTCTTTCCTCTTCTTCTTCTTCTTTCTACTTCTTTTTCTTTCCTCTTCTTGTCCTTCTTATTCTTCTTTTTCATCTTCTTCATCTTCTTCTTCCTCCTCTTCTTTTTCTTCTTCTTCTTCTTCCTCCTCCTCTTCTTCTTCTTCATCTTTCTTCTTCTTCTTCTTCTTCTTTTCTTCCTCTTTTTATTCCTCTTCTTCTTATTTCTTTGTTTCTCTTCTTCATTCATCTTCTTCTTTTTTCTTCTTTTTTCTTCTTCTTTCTTCTTCTACTTCTTTCTTCTTCTTTCTTCTTCTTTCTTCTTCTTCTTCTTCCTTCTTTTTTTCTTCTTCTTCTATTTCTTCTTCTTCTTCTTCTTTCCTATATCTTCTTCTTCTTCTTCTTATTCTTCTTCTATTTCTTCTTCTTCTTTCTTCTTCATCTTTTTGCTTCATCTTCTTTCTTCTTATCCTTCTTTTTCTTCTTCTTCTTCTTTATTCTTTTACTTCTTTCTTCTTCTTCTTTCTTCCATTTCTTCTTCTTCTTCTTCTTCTTCTTGCTTCTTCTTCATCTTCTTCTTCTTTTTTTCTTCTTTTTCTTCTTCTTCTTTCTTCTTCTTCCTCCTCTTCATCTTTCTTCTTTTTCTTCTTCTTCTTCTTCTTCTTTCTTCTTCTTCTTCTTCTTTCTTCTTCTTCTTCTCCTCCTTCTACTTCTTCTTTCTTCTTCTTCTTCTTCTTCTTCTTCTTCTTCCTTCTTAGTCTTTGTTCTTCTTTCTTAGTCTACTTCTCTCGATCTTCTTCTTCCTGGTCTTCTTCTTCTTCTTCTTCTTTCAAATTCTTTTTATGCTTCTTCTTTATACATATTCATCTTCTTTTACTTCTTCTTCTTCTTCTTCTTCTACTCCTTCATGTTCTTCTTCTTCCTATTCATCATCATCTTCTTCTTCTTCTTCATCTTGTTCTTCTTCTTCTTCTTCTTCTTCTTCTTTTTCCTCCTCTTTTATTCTCTTTCTTCTTCTTCTCTTCTTTCTTCTCCTTTTTTTTGTCTTCTCTTTTATTTTTCTTTCTTTTTTCATGTTCTTTCTTTTTTCTTCTTCTTCTTTCTTCATCAACATCATCATCTTCTTCTTCTACTTTATTCTTCTTCTTCTTTTTCTTCTTCTTGTTCTTCTTTCTTTTTCTTTTTCTTCTTTTTCACCATCTTTTATCTTCATCGTCTTCTTCTTCTTCTCCTTCTTCTTCTTCTTTCTCCATTTTTCTTCTCGTTCTTTCTTCTTTTACTTTCTTCTTCTTTCTTCTTAATCTTCTTTCTTTTTATCCTTCTTCTTCTTCTTTTTCTTCTTCTTCATTCTTCTTTTTCTTCTTCTTACTTGTTCTTCTTTCTTCTTCTTCTTCTTCTTCTTTCTTCTATTTCTTCTTCTTCTTTCTTCTTCTTAGTCTTCTTTCTTCCTCTTATTCTTTCTTGATCTTCTTTCTACTACTTTCTTTGTCATTCTTCTTCTTGTTCTTCCTTCTTTCTTTTTCTTATTCTACCTTTTTCTTTCTTCTTCTTTCTTGTTGTTCTTCTTTCTTGTTGTTCTTCTTCTTCTTTTTCTTCTTTCTTCTTCTTCTTTAAGTTTTTCTTTTACTTCTTATTCTTCTTTCTTCATTTTCTTCTTTTTCTTCTTCTTTCTACATGTTCTTCTTCTTCTTCTTCATCTTTCTTCTTCCTCTTCTTCTACGACTTCTTCATTCTTCTACTTCTTCATTCTTCTACTTCTTCTTTCTTTTTCTTCTTTGTTCATCTTTCTTCATCTTCTATCTTTTTCTTGTTTCTACTTTTCGCTTCTTCTTCTTCTTACTTTTCTTTTTTCTTCTCCTTTTTGTTCTTTTTTCTTCTTCTTTCTTCTTCTTTTTTGTTGTTTTTGTTTCTGTTCTTCTTTCTTCTTCATCTTCTTTCTTCTTATCCTTCTTCTTCTTCTTATTCTTCTTTCTTCTCTTTGTTGTTCTGCTTCTTTTTTTCTTCTTCTTCTTCTTCTTCTTCTTTCTTCTTCTCCTTCTTTTCCTCTTCTTCCTTCTTCTACTTCTTCTCTCTACTTCTTCCTTCATATTCTTTCTCTTCTTCTCCTTCCTTCTTTTTTCTTCTTCTTCCTTCCACTTCCTCTTTTTCTTCTTCTTCTTCTGCTTGTTCTTCTTTCTTTCTTTTTCTTCATTTATCTTCTTCTTTCTTCTTCTTCTTCTTTGTTCTTCTACTCTCTTCTTCTTCTTATTTCTTCTTCATTATTGCTCTTCTTTCTTCTTCTTCTCTGTTTCTTCTTCTTTTTCTTCTTCTTCTTTTTCTTGTTGTTGTTCTTCTTCTTCTTTCTTCTTCTTCTTTATGCTTCATCCTCTTTCTTGTGCTTATTCTTTTTCTTCTCTTTCTTCTTCTTCTTCTTCTTTCTTCTTCTTTTTCTTCTTCTCCTTCTTCTTCTTCTTCTTTTTTCCTTCTTCTTCTTCTTCTTTTTCTTCTTCTTTTTGCTTCTTCTTCTTCTTCTTCTTCTTCTTCTTCTTCATCATTCTTCTTCTTCTTCTTTTTTCTTCTTCTTTTTCTTCTTTCTTCTTTTTCCTCTTTCTTTTTTCTTCCTTCTTCTTCATTCTCTTCTTTCTTCTTCTTCTTTGTTCGTCTTTCTTGTTCTTTGTCTTTCTTGTTTCTACTTCTTCCTTGTCTTCTTACTTCTCTTTTTTCCTTCTTCTTTTTCTTCTTCTTTCTTCTTCTTCTTTCTTCTTCATCTTCTTTCTTCTTGTCCTTCTTCTTCTTCTTTCTTCTTCTTCTTGTTTTGCATCTTTTTTCATCCTCTTCTTTTGCTTTTTACTCTTCTTCTTCTTTCTTCTTCACCTTCTTCTTCTTTATTGTTCTTCTTCTTCTTCTTTTTCTCTGTACTTCTTCCTTCATCTTCTTTCTTCTTCTTCTTTCTTCGTCTTCTTTCTCTTCTTTTTCTTCTTCTCTCTTCATCTTCTTCCTTTTCTTCTTATTCTCCTTCATCTTCTTTCTTCTACTTCTTCATCTACTTCTTTTTTCTTCTTCTTCTTCCTTCTTCTTTATTCTACTTTTTCTTTCTTCTTCTTCTTCTTAATTCTTTTTCTTCTTCTTTTTCTTCTTCTTTTTTCTTCTTATCCCTTTTCTTTTTCGTCTTCTTCATCTTCCTCTTCATTCTTCTTTTTCTTCTTTCTTCTTCTTCTTCTTTCTTCTTCTTCTTCTTCTCCATCTTCTTTTTTTCCTTCTTCTTTCTTCTTCTTCTTCACCTTTCTTCTTCTTTTTCTTCTTCTTCTTCTTCTTCTTCTTCTTCTTCTTCTTCTTCTTCTTCTTTTTCTTCTTCTTCTTCTTCTTCTTTTTTGTTCTTCATTCTTCTTCATGTTTTTTCTTCCTTTTTCTTCTTCTCTCTTCATCTTCTTCTTCATCTTCTTCTTCTTCTTCTTCTTTCTTCTTCTTCTCTCTACTTCTTTCATCTTCTTCATCTTTCTTCTTCTTCTAATTTCTTCTTAATCTTCTTTCTTCTTATCCTTCTTCTTCTTCTTTTTCTCCTTCTCAATTCTTTTTCTTCTTTCTACTTCTTTCCTTTTCTTCTTCTTTCATCATCA
>JAIUJO010002672.1:30000-36287 GCA_023846275.1 Vanilla planifolia | reverse complement strand
TCATCATCATCATCTTCATCTTCTTCTACTTCTTCTTTTTTTCTTTTTTGTCCTTCTTGTTTTTTTTCTACTCTTCATCTTCTTCTATTTCTTGTTTTACTTCTTCTTCATCATCATCTTCTTCTTCTTCTACTATTACTACAACTACTACTTCTTCTATTCTTCTTCTTCTTCTTCTTCTCCTTCTTCTCCTTCTCTTCATCATCATTTATCTTCTCTTCTTCCCCTTCTACATTTTCCTCTTTTCTTCTTCTTCTCTTCGTTTTCCTCTTCTTCTTTGTCTTCTTCTTCTTTTTCTTGTTCTTGTTCTTCTTCTTCTTATTCTTATCCTCCATCTTCTCTTCTTCTCCTTCTTCTTGTCTTTCTTCTAATTCTTCTTCTAGCACTTCCTCCTCTTCTTTCTCTTCTTCTTCCTCTTCCTCTTCTTCTTCTTCTTCTTCATCATCTTTATCTTCTTCTTCTTCTTCTTCTTTTTCTTCTACATCTTCATCTTCTTCTTCTTCTTCTTTATCTTCTTCTTCTTCTTCTTCTCTTCTTGTTCATCTTCTTCTACTACTACTACTTCATCTTCTCCTCTTCTTCTTCTTCTTCTTCACCTTCTTCATATTATTCTTCTTCTTTTCTACTTTTTTCTTCTTCTTCTTCTTGTTCTACTTCTTTTTCTTATTCTTCTCCTGCCTTTTCTACTTCCTCTTAACTCTTTACTCTTCTCTTCATCTGCTTCTTCGTCAATCCTCTTCTTCTCCTAATAATTCCTCTAATTCTCCAAACCCTTTTTCTTCGTCCTCCTCTTCTTCTTCTTCTTGCCCTTTTTCTTCTTCTCTATATTACTTCTTCTTCTTCTTCTTCTTCTCTTGTTCTTCTTCTTCTGTTTCTTCTTTTCTTCTGTTTCTTCTTTTTCTTCTTTTCTTCTTGTTCTTCAACTTCTTCTTCTTCCACTTTTTCTACTTCTTCATCTTCTTATTTTTTTTCATCTTCCTCTTCCACTTCTTCGTCTTCTTCTACTTCTTTTTTCTTCTTCTTCAACTTTACTCATCATCATCTTCTTCTTCTTCTTCTTCTTCTACGCCTTTTTCTCCATCTTCTCTTCTTCTTCTTCTCTTATTCTTCTTCCATCACTTCTTCATCTTCTTCAAACTCTTCATCTTCTTCTTCTTCTTCTTCTCCTTCATCTTGTACTTCATCATCTGATTCTTCTTCTTTTTCTTCTTCTTCTTCGTCTCCCTCTTGCACTTGCTCCTCTTCTTCATCTGCTTCTTCTTCCTCCACTTATTCTCTTCTTCTTCTTTCTTCTTCTTCTTCTTCTTCTTCTTCCACTTCCACTTCTTTTTTGCCTTCTACTTCTTCTTTTTCTTCTTCTCCTTCTTCTCCTTGTACTTCTTCTTCTTCTTCTTCTTCTTCTTCTTCTTTTTCCTTCTTCGTCTTCTTCTTCTTCTTCTCCTTCTTTTTCTTCTTCTTCTTCTTCTTCTTCTCTTTATCTTCTTCTTCCTCCTCCACATCTTCTACTTCTACTCTAACTTGTTTCACTACTTTTCCTCTTTCTTCTTCTTCTTCTTCCTTGCTTCTTCTTCTTCTTTGTCCTCTAATTCTTCTTCATATTTAACTTTTTCATCTACCTTCACTCGGCTTCTTCGTCATCTCTTCTTCTCTTTTTCATTCTCCTACTACTTCATCCCTTCTTCTTCGTCCTCTTCTTCTTCTTCCTCCTAATCTTCTTCTCCTTCTTCTTCTTCTTCTACTTCTTCTTCTTCGTCTTATTTTCCTCTTCTTCTTCCTCTTCTTCTTCTTCACCTTTTCTAGTTCTTCTTCTTCTTGTTCTTTTTCTTGTTCTTCTTCTTCTTTAACTTCTTCTTCTTCAACTTTTTTTTCTTCTTCTTTCTCCTTCTTCTTCTTCTTCTTCTCCTTCTTCGTCTTCTTCTTCTTCTTCTTCTTCTTCTTCTTTTTCTATTTCTTCGTCCTCTTTCCTACTACTTTATATTCTTCTGCATCTTTTTCTTTTACGTCTTCGTCTTCTTCCTCCATCTTCTTCATTTTCTCTTCTTCTTCTTCTTCCTCCTCTTTCTGTCCTTCTTCTTCTTCTCCCTCTCCTTCTTCTTCTTCTACCTCTTCTTCTTCTTCTTCTACATCTTCTTCTTCTTCTTCTTCTTCTTTCTTCTTTCTCTTCATCTTCTTCTTTTCTTCTTCTTCTTCTTCTTCTTCTTCTTCTTCTTCCTCTTCTTCCACTTTTCCTTCTTATTCTTAATTTTCTTCTTCTTCAATTTCTTCTTCATCTTCTACTACTACTTCTTCTTCTTCTTCCATTTATACCATTTCCTCCTCTTCCTCTCCTTCGTCTTCTTTTTCTTCTTCTTCTTTTTCCTCTACAACTTCTTCTTCTCCTCATTCTACATCTTCCCCTTACTTCTTTTTCCTATTATTATTATTAAATTATTCTTGATCTTTTTCTTGTCCACCTTCTTCCTCTACTTCTTCTTCCTCTTCTCCTTTTTCCCTCCTCTTCTCTGTCCTCTTCCTTCTTCTTGCTCTTTGTCTTCTTCTAATGCCTTCTTCCTCTACTTCTTATTCTTCTTCTTCAACATTCCCTTCTACCTCTTCCTCGTCTTCTTTCTCTCCTTCTTCTCCTCTTCTTCTTCCATGTTCTTCTTCTTCTCCTTCTTCTTCGTTGTGTTATTATTATTATTCTTCAATTTGAACCTCCTGCTTCTTCTTCTTCTTCATCTTCTTCTTTTCTTCTTCCTCTTCTTTCTTCTTCCACTTTTTCTGCCACTTCTGCCCTCCTCTTCCTCCTCTTCTTCTTGTTTTTCTTCTTCTTCTTCTTCTTCTTCTTCTTCTTCTTCTTCTACTCCTTCTTCTTCCTCTTCTTCCCTCTTCTTCTTTCCTCCTCTTCGTCCTCTTCTTCTTCTTCTTCTTCTTTTTCTTCTTCTTCTTCTTCTTCTTCTTCTTATTCTTCCTTTTTCTTCTTCTTCTTCTTTTTCTTTCTCTTCTCCTTCCTCTTCTCTTTCTTCTACTTGTTCTTTGTCTTCTTACTCTTCTCTTTTTCTTTTTCTTCTTCTTCTTCATCTTCTTCTTCTTTTACTTCATCTTCCTCCTCTTCTGCTCTTTTTGTTGTTCTTCTATTTTTTCTTATCTCTTCCTTCCTCTTGTTCCTCTTCTTCTTCTTAAAATTGTTGTTGTTCTTCTTCTACATCTTCATGACCTTCTTCTTGTTGTTGTTCTTCTTCTTATTCTCTTTTTTTCTTTTTCTTCTTCTTCATGCTCTTCTTCTTCATCCTCTTCTTGATCTTCTTCTTCTCATCATCTTCTTATTCTTCTTCTCCTCTTCAACTTCTTCTTCTTCTTTTTCTTCTTGTTCATCATCTTCTTCATCTCCTCCTCTTCATCTACTTCTGCTTCTTCTTCTTCTTGTTTCTCTTCTTTTCCTCTTCTTCTACTTCTTCTTCCTCTGCTTCTTCTTCTTCATCTTTCTTTTTAATTCTTCTTCATATTTAGCTTTTTCATCTTCCTCTACATCGGCTTCTTCGTCATCCTCTTCTTCTCTTTTTCATTCTCCTAGTACTTCATCCCTTCTTCTTTGTCCTCTTCTTCTTCTTCTTCCTAATCTTCTTCTCTTCTTCTTCTTCTTCTTCTACTTCTTCTTCTTCTTCTTATTCTTCCTCTACTTCTTCGTCTTCTTCTTCTTCAACTTTTTGTAGTTCTTTGTCTTCTTCTTATTCTTTTCTTCTTCTTCTTCTTCTTCTTCTTCTACTACTACTATTTCTTTTTCTTCTTCTTTTCTCCTTCTTCTTCTTCTTCTTCTTCTTCTCCTTCTTCATCTTCTGCTTCTTCTTCTTCTTCTTTTTCTATTTCTTTGTGTCCTCTTTCTCTACTTCTTTATATTCTTCTCCATCCATTTCTTCTACATCTTTGTCTTCTTCCTCCTCTTCTTCATCTTTCTCTTCTTCTTCTTCTTCCTCCTGCTCCTCTTTATGCCCTTCTTCTTCTTCTCCTTCTCCTTCTTCTTCTTCTACTTCTTCTTCTTCTTTTCTACATCTTCTTCTTCTTCTTCTTCTTTCCCTTCTTCTTCTTCTTTTTCTTCTTCTTTCTTCTTCTTCTTCTTCTTCGTCTTCTTCTATTTCTTCTTCTTCTTCTTCTTCTTTTTCTTCTTCCACTTCTCCTTCTTATTCTTAATTGTCTTCTTCTTCAACTTCTTCTTCTTCATGTTCTATTCCTTCTTCTTCTTCTTCCATTGATACCACTTCCACCTCTTCTTCCTCTCCTTCTTCTTTTTCTTCTTCTACTTCTTCTTCTACATCTTCTTCTACATCTTCTTCTTCTCCTTCGTCTTCTTTCTCCTATTATTATTATTAATATTATTCTTGATCTTCTTGATCTTTTTCTTGTCCTTCTTCCTCTTCTTCTTCTTCTTCATCTTCTTCTTTTTCCTCCTCTTCTTTGTCCTCTTCTTCTGCTTCTTCTACTTGTTCTTCTCTTCTTCTTCATTGTCGACTTCTTCTAATTCTTATTCCTCTTCTTCATCTTCTTCCTCTACATCTTCTTCTTCTTCTTCAAACATTCCCTCCTACGTCTTCCTCCTCTTCTTTCTCTCCTTCTTCTTCTTCCTCTTCTTCTTCTTCTTCTTCTTCTTCTCCTTCTTCTCTTCTACTTCTTCTTCGTTGTCTTATTATTATTATTCTTCATCTTTATCCTCTACTTCTTGTTCTTCTTCTTCTTCTTTTCTTCTTCCTCTTCTTCTTCTTCCTCTTTTTCTGCACTTTTGGCTCCACTTCCTCCACTTCTTCTTGTTTTTCTTCTTCTTCTTCTTCTTCTTCTTCTTCTTCTTCTTCCTCTTCTTCCTCTTCTTCTTCTTCGTAATCTTCTTCATCTTCTTCTTTTTCTTCTTCTTTTTCTTCTTTTTTTCTTCCTTTTCTTCTTCTTCTTCTTATTCTTCTTCTTCCACTTTCTCTTCTTCTTCTTCTTCTCTTTCTTCTACTTGTTCTTTGTCTTCTTACTCTTCATCTTTTTCTTCTTCTTCCTTCTTCTTCTTCAAATTCTTTCTCTTCCTCTTCTTCTTCCTCTTCTTCTTCTTCTTACTCCTCTTCTTCTTCATCATTATCTTCCTTTTCATCTTTATCATCATCAACATCTTCTTCTTCTTCTACTACTTCATCTACTTCCTCTTCTTCATATCATTCTGCATCATCTTCTTCTTCTTCTTCTTCTTCTTCTTCGTCTTCTTCTTCAAGTTCACCTCCTCCTCCTTCTCCTTCTTATCCTATTCTTGTTCTTCCACTACTTCTTCTTCTTCTTCTTTTTCTTGCTCTTTCTCTTCTTCTTTCTCTTTATCTTCTTCTTCTTCTTCTTCTTCATCTTCTACTTCTTTTTCTTCTTCTTCATCTTTTTCTTCTTCCTTTTCTTCATCTTCTTCTTCATTTTCTTCTTCTTCTTCTTCTTCCTCTTATTCTACTTCTTCTTTTTCTTCTTTATTGTTCTTCTTCCGTTCTTCTTGTTATTCTTATAATTCTTCTTCTTCTTCTTCTTGTTTTTTCTTCTTCATCTTCTTTTCCATCTTCTTCTTCTTCTTCTTCTTCTTCTTCTTCTTGTCCTACTTCTTTTTAACCATGTTCTCCTCCTTCCTATACTTCTTTTGCTTTAACTCTTTATTCTCGTCTTCATCTCATTCTTCATCATCCTCTTCTTCTCGTTCTCATTCTTCTACTTCTTCAAACCCTTCCTCTTTGTCCTCTTCTTCTTCTTCTTTTTCTCCTTTTCTCCTTCTTCTTCGTCTTCCACTTCTCCTTCTTCTCCTTCTTCTTCTTCTTCATGTTTGTCTTCTTCTTCTTCTCTTTTTCTACCTCTTCATCTTCTCCTCCTTTTCTTCTTCCTCTTCTTCTACTTCCTATTCTTCTCTTCTTCTTCTTCACCTTCTTTTTCTTCTACTTTTTCTCTTTCTTCTTCTTCTTCTTTTTCTTCTATTTCTTCTACCACTTCTTCTTCTACGACTTCTTCCTATTCTTCTTCTTCATCTTCTTCTTCTTTTTCTTCTTCTTCTTCTTCTCCTTCTACTTCTTCTTTTTCTCCATCTTCTTCTTCCTCTACTTCTCCTCCTTCTTTTTCCTTTTCATCTTCTTCTTCTTCTTCCCCAGCTTCTTCTACTTCTTCTTAATCTTCTTCTTCTTTTTCTTCTCCTTATTATTCTTCTTCTTTAACTCTTTCTTATTCTTCCACATCTGCTTCTTCGTCATCCCCTACTTCTCATTCTTATTCTTCTACTTCTTCATCCCCTTCTTATTCGTCCTCTTCTTCCTCTT
>JAIUJO010002672.1:22500-25000 GCA_023846275.1 Vanilla planifolia | reverse complement strand
TTCTGATAACTCTTCTCCTTCCTCTTCTTCTTCTACTTCTTCCTCTTCTTTTTCTTCTTCTTCTTCTTCTTCTCCTTCTTCTTGTTCTTCATCATCTTCTACTTCTTCTCTATCTTAAATTTCTTCTTATTCTTCTTATTCTTCTTATTTTTCTTATTCTTCTTCTTCTTCTTGTTCTACCTCTTCTTCTTCTCCTTCATGTTCTTCTTTTTCTTCTTTTCTTTCTTCTTCTTCTTTTTCATCATCATCATCATCTTCTTCTTCTTCTTCTTCTTGTTCTTTTTATTCTTGTTCATCTTTTTTTTGCTTCCTTCTCTTCTTTCTCATCATCTTCTTCTTTTTATTATTCCTTATCATCATCTTCTTCTTCTTATTATTCATTTTCTTCTTCTTCTACTTCTTCAACTTCTCCATCTTTATCCTCTTCTTCTTATTATTATTATTATTATTCTTTTTGTTCTTTTTCTTTGTCTTGTTCTTGCTCTACTTCTTGTTCTTTTTCCTATTCTTCTTGTTCATCTTCTTATTCTACTTATTCTTCTTCTTCTTCATTTTTTCCTTTTTCTTCATCTTCTTGATCATCATCATCATCTTCTTCTTCTTCTTCTTCTTCTTCTTCTTCTTCTTCTTTTTCTTCTTTTTCTTCTTCTTTTTTTTTCTTTTTCTTCTCCTTCTTCTTCCTTTTGTTTTCTCCTTCTTCTCCTTCTTCTTCTCCTTCTTTTTCTGCTTCTTCTTCTTCTTCTTCTTCTTTTTCTTCTTCTTCTTCTCCTACTACTACTTCTTCTTCTTGTCCTTCTTCTTCTCTTCTTCCTCTTCTTCCTCTTCCTCCTCTTCTTCTTCTTGTTGTTCTACTTCCTCTTCTTCCCCTTCTTCTTCTTCTTCTTCTTCTTCTTCTTGTCTTCTTCTTCTACTTCTTCTTCTTCGACTTGATCCTCTTCTTCTTCTTCTTCTTCTTATTTTTCTTCTTATTCTTCTTCTTTTCTTCTTCTTCTTCTTCTTCTTCTTTGTCTTGTTCTTGCTCTACTTCTTGTTCTTTTTTTTTTCTTCTTATTCTTCTTCTTCTTCATTTTTCCCTTTTTCTTCTTCTTCTTCATCTTCTTCTTCTTCTTCTTCTTCTCCTGCTTTTCTCTTTCTTGTTCTCCTTCTTCTTCTTCTTCTCTTTCTTCATCTTCTTCTTCTTCTTGTCCTCCTTCTTATTCTACTTCTTCTTCTTCTTCTTGTACTTCTTCTTCTTCTTCATCATTTTCTTCTTCTACTTCTTCATCATTTTCTTCTTCTTTTTCCTCTTCAATTTCTTTTGCTTCTTTCTCTTTACTTCTTCTTCATCTTCATATTCTTCTTTTCCTTCTTCTCCTTCTACTTCTTCTTCTTCTTCTTCTTCTACTTCTTGTTCTTCTTCTTCTTTTTATTGTCTCCGTATTCATTTTTTTCTTCTACTTTTTCTTATTTCTTCCACTACTACTACTATTAAACCTTTCACATCTTTGTCTTCAACATCTTCCTCTTCTTCTTCTTCTTCTTCTTCTTCTTCTTCTACTTCTTCTTCCTCTTCTTGTTCATCTTGTTGTTCTTGTTCTTCTTCTTCTTCTTCTTCTTCTTCTTCTTCTTCTTCTTCTTCTTCTTCTTCTTGTTTCTCTCTTCTTATAATCCTTCTCCTTCCTCTTCTTTTTCTTCTTCTTCCTCTTCTTCTTCTTCTTCTTCTTCTTCTCCTTCTTCTTCATCATCATCTTCTTCTTCCTCTCCTTCTTCAATTTCTTCTTATTCTTCTTATTTTTTTCTTCTTATCGTTCTTCCTCTTCTTCTTCATCATGTTCTTCTTTTTCTTCTTTTCTTTTCGTCTTCTTCACCATCATCTTCTCGTTCTTCGTCTTCTTCCTCTTCTTCTTCTTTTACTTCTTGTTTTTCTTCTTCTTCAACTTCTTTCTTCTTCTTCTTCTTCTTCTACTTAGTCTTCTCCTTCTTCTTCATCTTCTTCTTCTTCTTCCTCTTCTTCTTGTTCTTCATCTTCTTGTTCTTCTTTTTAATCTCCTTCCACTGCTTCATTTTCGTCTTCTTCCTCTCCTTCTTCTACTTCTTCTCCTTCTTCTTCTTCTTCTCCATCTTCTTCTTCTTCTTCATCTTCTTCTTTTTTTGCTTTTCCTTCCTATTCTTCTTCTTTTTCTTCATCATCATCTTTTTCGTCTTCTTCATCTTCATGTTCTTCTCCTTCCTCTACTTCTTCTTCATCTTTTCTTCTTCTTCTATTTTCACTATTTCTTCTTCTTCTTGGTCTTTATCGTCTTCTTCTTCTTCTTCTTCTTCCTCCTTTTCTTTTTTCTTCTTCTTCTACTTCTTCTTTTTCTTCTTCTTCTTCTTCTTTCTCTTCTTCTTTCGCTACTTCATGTTCTCCTTCTTCGTCTTCTTCTTTTTCTTCTTCTTCTTCTACTTCTTCTTCTCCTTCTCCTTCTCATTGTTTTCCTTCTTCGTTTACTTCTTATTCAACTTCTCCTACTTCTATTGC
>JAIUJO010002672.1:15000-17500 GCA_023846275.1 Vanilla planifolia | reverse complement strand
ATTTCTTCTTCTTCTCCTTCTTCTATTTCCTCTTCTTCTTCTTATCCTTCTACCTCTTCTCCCACTTCTTCCTCCCCTTGCTCTTGATCTTCTTCTTCCTCTTCTTCTTGCATTTCTTCTTCTTCCTCCTCCTCTTCATCTTCTTCTTCTTCTTCATCTTGTTTTGCTTCTTCTTCTTCTTCTTGTTGTTTTTCTTCTTCTTGATCATAGTCTCCTTCTTTTTCTACCTCTTCATCATCATCATCTTCTTCTTCTTCTTAACTTTCTTCTCCTTCTTCCTCTTCTTCTTCTTCTTCTTCTTCTTCTTCTTCTGCTTTTTCTTCTTCTTCTTCTTCCTCTTCTTCTTCTTCTACTACTTCTTCATCTTCCTCCTCTTCTTCTTCTTTTTCTTCTTGTTTTCCTTCTTAATCTTCTTACTCTTTTTCTTCTTCTTCTTATTCTCCAACTCCTTCTTTTCCTTTTACTTCTTCTTCCTCTTCTTGTTCTACTTTTCTTCTTCTTCTTCTTCTTCTTCTTCTTCTTATTCTCCTTCTCATTCTTCAACTTCTTCAACCTCTTCTTCTGTGTCCTCTTTTTCTTCTTCTCATCCTTCTTCTTCTTCTTCTTCTTCTTCTTCTTCTTCTTCTTCTTCTTCTTCTTTTTCTTCTTCTTCCTCTTCTTCTATGTTCTCGCTCACATCTTCTTCATCTTCTTCTTTCTCATCTTCTTCTTCTTCTCCTACTTCTTTGTCTTCCTCTTCTTCTATGTTCTCGCTCCATCTTTTTCATCTTCTTCTTCTTCTTCTTCCTCTTTTCTTTCTTTTCATATTGTTCTTCTTCTTCCTCCTCCCCTTCTTGTCTTCTTCTTCTTCTTCTTCTTTGACTTCTCTTTCTTCTTCCTCTTCTTCTTCTTCTTCTCCTTCTTCCACTTCTTCCTTTTCTTTTGCTTTTTATTCACGTTCATCTTCTTCTTCTTCTTTCTTCTTTTTCTTCTTTTTCAAATTCCTCCTCCCTCTACTCCACTTCTTCTTTTTATTCTTCTTCTCCTCCTCCTTCTTCTCCTTCTTATTCTTCCCCTTCTTATTCTTCTTCTTCTTCTTCTTTTTCTTCTTCCTCTTCTTCTTCATCTTACTCTTCTTCTTCTTTAACATCTTCCTCGTCTCTTATTGTTGTTATTGTTCTCCATCTTCTGCTTCTTCTTCCTCTTCTACTACTTCTTCCTCTTCATCTTCTTCTTCCTCCTCTTCTTACTCTTCTTCCTCTTCTTGTTGTTGTTCTTCTTCTTCTTCTTCTTCTTCCTTTTCTTCTTGATCTTGTTGTCCTTCTTCTTCTTTTTCTTTTTATTCTTCTTCTTCTTCAACATCATCATAATCTTCTTCTTCTTCTCCTCCTCCTCCTCCTTCTACTCTTTCATCTTCCTCTTCTTCTTCTTCTTGTCGTTGTTGTACTTTTTCTTCTTCTTCTTCTTGTTCTTCTTATCTTTCTTCTTGATCTTCATCTAACGCTACATCCCCTTCTTCCTATTCTTATTCCTCTTCTTGTTCTTCTTCTTCGCCTTCCTCTTCTTCTTCTTCTTCTTTTTCTTCTTCTTCTTCTTCTTCTTCTTTTTCTTCTTCTCCATCTTTTGCTACTTCTTCTTTCTTCTTTTTTTCGTTCTTCTTCTTCTTCTTCTTTTCTTTCTTCTTCTTCTTGTCCTTCTTCTTCTTCTTCCTCTTCTTCTTCTTCTGTTCCTCGTCTTCTTCTTCTTCTTCTCCTCCTCTATTTTCTTCTTCTTCTCGTCCTCCTCCTCCTTCTTCTATTCTTTTACCTCCACCTCTTCTTGCTCTTCTTCCTCTTCGTCCATTTCTTCTTCTTCTTCTTCTTCTTCTGCTTCCTTTTTCTACTCCTCTACTTCTCGTTCTTATTCTTTTTCATCATCAACATCTTCTTCCTCTTCTACCTCTTTTTCTCTTCTTCCTCTTCTACATCTCCTTCAACTTTTTCTTCTTCTTCTTCTTCTTCCATTTCTGCTTCTACTTCTTCATCTTCTTCGTCTTCTTCTTCTTCTTCTTCTTCTTCTTCTCTTTCTTTTTCTTCTTCTTCTTCTTCCACTTCCTTGTTTACTTCTTCTCTTCTTCATTTTGTTCTTCCACTTCTTCTTCTTCTTCTTCTTCTTCTTTTTAATCTTCTTCATCTTCTTTGTAATCTTTATCTTCTTTTTCTTCTTCTTCTACTTCATCTTCCACTTGTAGTTCTTCTTTCTATTCTTCTTCTCTTTCTTCTTCTCCTTCTTCTTCTTCTTCTTTGCCTTCTTCTTCTTCACCATATCATTCTTCTACTTCTTCATTCTCTTTTTCATCACCCTCATCTTATTCTTCTTTAATCTCCATCTTCTTCTTCTTCCTCTTCTTCTTCTTCTTCTTTTTCTTCATTTTCTTCTTCCTATTCATCATCATCTTCTTCTTCTTCTTCCTCTTCTTGTTCATCTCTCTCTTCTTCTACTTTTATATAATCTTCGTCTTCTGGTTCTTCTTCCTCTTCTA
>JAIUJO010002672.1:0-10000 GCA_023846275.1 Vanilla planifolia | reverse complement strand
TTCTTTGTCTTCCTCATCTTGTTCTTCTTCTTCTTCTTTTCTTCCTCCTCCTCCTCCTTCTTCTTTGTCTTCTTCTTCTTAATCTTTTTTCTTCCCCTTCTTCTTCTTCCTCTTCTTCTTCCTCTTCTTCTTCTTCTTCTTCTTCTTCTTCTTCTTCTTCTCCTAGTTCTTCTCCTTCTTCTCCTTCTTCCTCTTCTTCTTCTTTCTCCTCCTCTTCTTCTTCTACAACTTGTTCTTCAACATCTTCCTCTTCTTCTCCTTCCTCTTAAACTATTGCTACTACTTTTTTTTCTTCTTTTCCTTCTTGTTCTTCTCCTACTTCTTCTTCTTCTTCATCTTCTTCTTCCTCTTCTTCTACTTCTTCTTCTCCTCCTCCTCCTTCTCATGCTTCTACCTCTTCGTCCTTTCTTCTTTGTCCTCTTGTTTTTCTTCTTCACCTCCAACTTTTTCTTCTTCTTCTCCTTCTTCATCTTCTCTTTGTTCTTCTTCTACTCCTACCTCCTGCTCTTTTTCTTTTTCATCTTATTCAACTTCTTATTATTATTCTTCTTCTTCTTCCTTATCTTCTTCTTCTTCTTCTTCCTTTTCTTACTCTTCTTCCTCTCTTCCCCTTTTTTCTCTTCTTCTTCTTCTTCTTCTTCTTCTACTTCTACTTCTTATTCCTTCTCTTTTTCTTCTTCTTCTTCATCATCATCATCAGCATCATCGTCTACTTCTTCTTCTTCTTCTTCTTCTTCTTCTTCTTCTGCATCTTCATCTTCTTCTCCTTCTTTTTCATTTTTTCTTCTCTTCCTCCTACTCCTCATTCTTCTACTTCTTCTTCATCTTCTTCTTCTTTCTCTTCTTCTTCTTTTTCATCTTCAATTTCATCTACTTCTTTTTCTTCTCCTTCTTATTTTTCTTCTTCTTCTTCTTCACCTTCTCCCCCTTCTTCCACTTCGACCCATTCTTCCTCATATTATCGTTGTTGTTGTTCTTCTTCCTCTTTCTCTTCTTACTCTTATTCCTCTTCTTCCCCTTTTCCTTCTTCTTCTGAATCTTTGTCATCTTCTACATCTTCTTCATCATCTTCTTGTTCTACTTCTTTTTTTTTTCTTCTTCTTCATCAACATCATAATCAGCATCATCTTCTTCTTCTTCTTCCTCCTCCTCTCCTTCTTCTATTACTTAGCTTTCTTCTTCTTCTTCCTCTTTTTCTTCTCCTTCTTTTTCTTCTTCTTCATCATCTTCATCCTCTTCTTCTCTTTCTTCTTCGACTTCTTCATCTTCTTCTTCTTCTTCTTCTCCTACTTCTTCTTCTTCTCCTTCTTCTTCTTCTTCTTTTTCTTCTCCTACTTCTTCTCCTTTTTCTTCTACATCTTCTTCTTCCATTTCTTTCTCTTCTTCCACTTCTTCCTCTTCTTCTTTTTACTCTTCTTCTTCTTCTTCCTCCTCCTCCTCTTTTTCTTCTCTTCCACTTATTCTTCTTCTTCTTCTTCTTCTTCTTCCTCCCCTTCTTATTCTTCTTCTACATCTTATTCTTCTTCCTCATCTTCTTCTTCTTCTTCTTCTTCTTCTTCTTCTTTTCTTCTTCTTCTTTGCCTTCTTCTTCATCTTCTTCTTTTTCTTCTTCTTCTTCACATCTTTCTTATTCCTCTTCTTGTTTTCCTTCTTATTCTTCCTCATGTTCTTCTTCTTCTTCCTTTTCTTCTTTTTCTTTTTGTTGTTCTTCTTCTTCTATTCTTCTTCTTCTTCTTTTTCTCTTTCTCATAGCTTCTTCGTCGTCTTCTTCTTCTCCTTCTCATTTTTCTTTTTCATCATCCTCCTCTTCATTGTCCATTTCTTCTTCTTCTCCTTCTTTTCCATCTTCTTCATCTTCTTATATTTGTTCTTCTTCTTCTTCTTCTTCATCTTCTTCTTCTTCTTCTTCTTCTTCTTCTTCTTCTTCTTTTTCTTGTTCTTCTTCTTCTTCTTCTTTATCTTCTTCTTATTCTTCACCATCTTCTTCTACTTCTTCTTCTTATCCTTCTAATTCTTCTTTTTCTTTTTCTTCTAGTTCTTCTTCCTCCTTTTGCTTCTTCTTCTAATTCTTCTTCTTCCTCTTCTTCTTTTTCTTCTTCTTCTTCTTTCCCTTTTTTCTTCTTCTTCATCTTCTTCTTGCTCTTCTTCTTCTTGTTCTTTTTCTTCTTCTTCTTGTTCTTTTTCTTCTTCTTCTTCTTATTCGACTTCTTCTTATTCTTCTTCTTCTACTACTACTTCTTCTTCTACATCCCCTTCTTCTTCTTCTTCTACTTCATTATCATCTTCTTCTTCTTCCTCTTCTTCCTCTTAGTCTTCCTCTTCTATTTCTTCTTCCATTTCTTCTCATTCTCCATCTTGTCCTTCTTCTTCTTCTTCTTCTCTTCTTCTTATTCATCTTCATCTTCTTCTTCTTCTTCTCCTCGTCCACCTACTCGTCCTTCTCCTTCTTCTTCTTCTTCTTCCTCCTCTTCCACATCTTCCACTTCATCATCTTCTTCATCTTCCTCTTCTTCTTTTTCTTCCTTTTATTCTTTGTTGTCTTCTTCTTCTTTTTCTTCTTCTTCTTCTTGTTCATCATCATCATCATCGTCTTCTTCTTCTTCTTCTTATTCTTCTTCTACTTCTTCCTCTTCTTGTTCTTCTTTTTCATCATCTTCTTCTTCTTGTACTCCTTTGTCTTATTCATCTTCTCCTTCTCATTCTTCCGCTTCTTTGTCCTCTTCTTCTTGGTCATTTTCTTATTCCTCTTCGTCTCCATCTTCTTCTTGTCCTTCTTCTTCATCTTCTTCTTCTTCTTCTTCTTTTTCTTTGTATTCTACTACTTCTTCTTGTTCTTTCTCTTGCTCTTCTCTTACATCTTCTTCAACATCTTGTTGTTCTCCTTCAACTTTTTCTTCTTATTCTACTTCTTTTCTTTTTCATCTTCTTCTTGTTCTTCTTCTTCTTCTTCTTCTTCTAACACTTCTTCCTTCTTTCTCTTCTTCTTCTTCTTCATCATCTTCTTCTTCTTATTCTTCTTCTTCATCATCATCATCATCATCTTCTTCTTCTTCTTTTTCATTTTCTTCTTCTTCTTCTTCTTTGTCATGATCACCTCTTCTTATTCTTCTTATCCTTCTTCTTCTTCTTCTTCTCTTCCACTTCTTCTCTTTCTTCTTCCTTTTCTTCTTCTCCATCTTCTTTTCTTCTTTTTCTTTTTCATTTTCTTCCCATTCTTCTTCTTCTTCTTCTTCTTCCTCTTCTTCTTCTTCTTCTACTTCTTATCTTTCTTCTTCTTATCTTTCTTCTTCTTATTTTTCTCTTTCCCCTTCTTTTTCCTCTTCGTCTTCTTCCTCTCTTCCTTCTTTTTCTTCATCATCATCATTTTCTTCTTCTTCTTCTTCTTCCCTTTTATCTTCTTCTTCTTCTTCTTCTTCTTCCTGTTCTTCTCTTTCTTTTCTCTCTACTCCTCCTCCTCCTCCATCTTCTTCTTCTTCTACTTCTCCTTCTTCTTTCTCTTCCTCCACTTCTTTTATTCTTCTTCTTCTTCTTCTAATTCATCTTCTTCTTCCTCTTCTTTTTCATCCACCACTTCTTCTTCTTCTTCTCCTTCTTGTTTTTCTTCTTCTTTTTTAATCTTCTTCTTCATCTTCTACTTCTTCTTCTTTCTCTTCTTGCTCTTCTTCCTCTTCTTTCGATTCTTCTTCTTCCTCCTCTTATTCTTCTTCTTCTACTTCTTCTTCTTCCTTTTCTTCTTCTTCCTCTTCTTCTTCCTCTTCTTCTTCTTCTTCTTCTTCTTCTACTTCTTCTTCTTCCTCTTACTCTTCTTCTTCATCTTCTTCTTCTCACTCTACTTCTTCTTCTTCTTCATTTTCTTCTTCTTCCTGTTCTTCTTCTTCTTCTTTTCATTCTTCTTCTTCTTCTTGTTCTTCTTCATCATCATCTTCTTCTTCTTCTTCTTCTACTTCTACTTGTTCTTATTCCTCCTCCTCCTCTTCTTCTTCTTCCTCTATCTTTATTCTTCTTCTTCTTTCTTCTTCTTTTTCTTCTTCTTCTTCTACTTCTTCTTCTACTCCTTCATCTTCTTCATCCACTTCTTGTCTTTCTTCTGCTTCTTCATCTTCTTTATCTTCTCCTTCTCATTCTTCTTCTTCTTGATCCTCTTCTTCTCCGTATACATCTTATTCTTCTTTTCCTTCTTCTTATCCATCTTTTTCTTCTTCTTGTACTTCTTTCCCTTCTTCTTCTTCTTCTTCTTCTTCTTCTTCTTCTTCTTCATCTTCTTCTTCTTCGTCAACTTCTTCTTCTTCTTCTTCTTCTTCTTCGTTTCTTCTTCTTCTTCATTTCCTTCTTAACTTTTTTTTTTGCTTCGTCTTCTTGCTCTTTGTCCCTCTTCTTCCTTTTCTTCGTCTTCTTCTGCTTTTGTTTCTTAAACTTTTTCTTCTTCTTGTTCATCTCCTCCTCCTCCTCCTCCTCCTTCCTCTTCTCTTTCTTCTTCTTATTCTTCTTCTTCATCAGCATCATCATCCTCTTTTTCTTCTTCATCTTCTTCTTATTCTTCTTCATTTTCTAGTTCTCATTTTTCTTCTTCTTCTTCTTCTTCCACAACTTTTTTTCCTTTTTTCTTCTACTTCTTGTTCTTCATCCTCTTTTCTTCTTTCACTTCTTCTTTTTCATCTTCTTCTTGTTCTTCTTCTCTTCTTCTTTCTCCTCTTCTTCATCATAATCTTCTTCTTTTTCCTCTTCTTCTTCTTCTTCCTATTCTTACTCTTTTTCTTCTTGTTGTTGTATTTATTCTTCTTCTTTATCATTTTCTTTTTCTTCATAATCATCATCATCTTCTTTTTCTTCTTCTTTTTCTTCTACAAACTTCGTCTCCTTCTTGTTCTTATTCTTCTTTGCGTTATTATTATTATTATTATTATTATTATTATTATTATTATTATTATTATTATTATTATTATTATTATATTATTATTATTATTACTATTATTATTCTCTATATTCTTCTTCTTCATCATCTTCTTCTTCTTTTTCTTCTTCATCTTCTTCTACCTCTTCTTCCTAGTCTTCCACTTCTTCCTCTTCTACTTCTGTTTACTCTCCATCTACAACTTTTTCATCTTCTTTTTTCCTCTTTGTTACCTTCTTCTTTTTCTTCTTTTTTTTCTTCTCCTTCTTCTTCTTCCTTGTCTTCTACTTCTTCTACTTCTTCTTCTTTTTCTTCCTCTTCTTCATCTTCTCCTTTTTTTTCATCATCATCTTCTTCTTCTTCTTAATCATCATCTTCTTCTTCTTCTACTTCCTCTTCTTCTTATTGTTCTTATTTTTTCTCTTCTTTTTCTTGTTGTTTTTCTGCTTCTTCATCGTCTTCTTCTCAATATCATTTTTCAACTTCTTCATCCTATTCTTCTTCTTCTTCTTCATCATCTGCTTCAATACTTTCTTCATCTTCTTCTCCTTCTTCTCCTTCTTCTTCATCTTCTTCCACTTTTTTCACTTCTTCTTTTTTCTCTTCTTCTTCTTTTACGTCTTCTTTATCATCATCATCATCATCTTCTTCTTCTTCTTCTTCTTCGTCTTCTTCTTCCTCTTCTTCTTCTTGTCCTTCTTTGTTTTCCTTCTCTTACAATTCCTTACATTTTCTTCTTCCTCTTCTTCATCTTCTTCTTCTTTTCTACTTCTCCTCCTCCTACTCCTTCTTAATCTTCTTCATCTTCTTCTTCTTCTTTTTCTTTTTCTTCTTCTTTTTCTTCTTCAACATAGTTATCATATGCTTCTTCTACTACTTCTTTTTCTTCTACTTCATCATCATCATCATCATCATCTTCTTCTTCTTCTTCTTCTTCTTCTCTTCTCTTTCTTCTTCTTCTTCTCCATCTTCTTTTCATCTTCTTCTTCTTCTTATCCTTCTTCTCCTTGTCCTTCTTCTTCTTTTTCTTCTTCTTCTTCTTCTACTACTACTACTACTTCTTCTTCTTCTTCTTCTTCTCCTCCTTCTTCTTCCTCTTCTTTTTATTCTTCTTCTTCTTCCTCCTCTTCTTCCTCTTCTTCTTCCTCTTCTTCTTCTTCTTACTCTTACTCTTCTTCTTCTTCTTCTTCTTCTTCTTCTTTTGCTTCCACTTTTTCTTCCCCTTCTCCAATTTTTTCGTCTCTTTCTTCTTTCTTTCTCTTCTTCTTTTTCTTCTTCTTCATTTTCTTCTTCTTCTTCTTTTTCTTCTCCTTCTTCTTCTTCCTCTTCCTCTTCTTCTCCTCCTTCTCCATCTTCTTCTTCTTAATTTTATTCTTCTCCTTCATTTTCTTCAAATTCTTCCTCTTCTTCTTCTTCTTCCTATTCTTCATCTTGCTCCTCTCTTCTTCTCTTCTTCTTCTTCATCATCGTCATCATCATCTTCTTTTTCTTCTTCATCATCTTATTCTTGTTCTTCTTCTTCTTCCTCCTCCTACTCATCTTCTTCTTTTTTATCTCCTTCATCATCTTCTTCTTCTTCTTCCTCTACTTATTCTATTTCTTCTTCAACTTCTTATTCTTCTTCTTCTTCTTCTCCTTCTTTTTCGTCTTCTTCTTATTCATCTTCTTCTTCCTTTTCTTCGTCGTCTTCTTCTTCTTCTTCTTCTTCTTCTTCTATGCTTCTTCTTCTTGTTCTTCTTCTTCCTTTTATTCTTCTTCATCATCTTCTTCTTCTTCGTCTTCTGCTCCCCTTTTTTACCTCTTCCTGCTCTTCTTCCACTTCTTCTTCTTGTTCTTCTTCTTCTTCTTCTTCATCTTCTTCTTTTTCTTCTTATTATTCTTATTCTTTGGCTTTTCTTTATCTTCATCTTCTTTTTCTTAATCTTCTCCCACTTCTTCTTCTTTCTCTTGCTCTTCTTCTTCTTCTTCTATTACTACTACTTCTTCTTCTACTTCCTTTTCTTCTTCTACATCATCTTCTTCTCCAGTTCTTGTTGATCTTCTACTAGTTCTTCTTCTACTACTACTACTTCTTCTTCTTCAGCTTCTTCTCCTTCTTCTTCTTCTCCTACTTCTTCTTTCACTTCTTCTTCTCCTTCTTCCTTGTTCCTTTCTCTTCTTCTTCTTCTTCTTCTTCCTCTACCTCCTCCTCCTCTTCTCCTTCTTCTTCTTCTCATTCTTCTTCTTCAACCTCTACCTCATCCACTTCTTCTTCTTCTTCTTCTTCTTCTTCTTCTTCTTCTCCTTCTCCTTCTCCTTCTTCCTCTACTTGTTCTTTTTTTCTTCTTCTTCTTCTTCCTCTCCTTCTTCTTCATTTTCTTCTTCTTCTTTTTCTAATTCTTCTACTTCTTCATACTCTTCTTCATAATCCTTTTCTTCTTCTTCTTCTTCTTTTTCTTCTTTTCATCATCTTCCTCTTCTCCTTTTTCTTCCAATTCTTCTTCTTTTCAATCTTCTTCATCATCGTCATCATCAACTTCTTCTTCTTCTCATTTTTCTTCTTATCCTGATTCTTCTTGATCTTCTTATTCATCTTCTACATCTTCTTCTACTCCCTCATCTTCTTCTTCTACTCCTTCTTCTTCTTTCTCTTCCTCTTCTTCTTCTTCTTCCTCCTCTTCCTCTACTTCTTCATCTTATTCCTTCTTCTTCTTCTTCTTCTCCACATCTTCATCTACTTCTTCACCTTATTCTTCTCCTTCTTCTTCTTCTTCCCCCCTCATCTTCTTCTACTTCTTCTTCTTCTCCTTCTTCTTCATCTTTCACTACTTATATTTCTTCTTTATTTTCTTCTTCTTCTTCTTGATCTTCTTCTCCTTCTTCATATTATTATTATTTTTCTTCTTCTTCTTCTTCTTCTTCTTCTTCATCTTCCTCCTATTCGTTATCTTCTACTTCTTCTTTCTCTTCTACTTCTTCATCTTCTTCTTCCTCTCCTCCTCCTTCTTCTTCTTCTTCCTCCTCCTCTCATTCTTCTTCATCTTCTTCTACGTCTACTTCTTCTTCATCTTCCTCTTCCCTTCTTCCTCTTCCCCATCTTCTTCCTCTTTTCTTCTCCTTATTCTTCTTCCTCGTCCTCTTTTTCCTCTACTTCTTCTTCTTCTTCTTCTTCTCTTTTTTGCTTTCTTTTCTTTTTCTTCCCTTTGTTTCTCTTCTTCCACTTCTTCATCTTTCCTCTTCTTTCTCTTTTTCTTCTTCTTTTATTTTTTCTTTTTCTTCTACTTCTTCTTCTTCTTCTTTACTTTTTTTCCTTCTTCTTCTTCCTCTTCTTCTTTTTCTTCTTCCTCTTCTTCTTTTTCTTCTTCTTCCCTTTCTTCTCCTTCTTCTTCTTATTCTACTTCTTATTCTTCTACTTCTTGTTCTGCTTCGATATCCTTCATTTCTTCCTCTTCTTCTCTTCTTCTTATTATTTTTCTTCTTCTTCTTCTTCTTCTACTAGTTCTACTTCTTCAACATTTTTTTCCACTTCTTCTACTACTACTACTACTGCTATTGCTACTATTTTTATCTCTTCTCCTTCTTATTCTTCTTGTTACTCTTCTTTTTTTTTCTTCTTCTCTTCTTCTACTAGTTCTACTTCTTCTTCTACTTCTTCATCATTTTTTTTCACTTCTTCTACTGCTACTACTACTATTTTTATCTCTTCTCCTTCTTCTTGTTTTTCTTGTTACTCTTCTTTTTTTTTCTTCTTCTTCTTCTTCCTTTCATTCTTCCTCTTCTTCTTATTCTTATTCTTCTTCTTCTTCTTCATCATCATCATTGTCTTCTTCCTCTTCTGCTTCTTCTTATTCTTGTTCTTCTTCTTCTCCTCCTCCTCCTCCTTCTCCTTCTACTTCTTCTTCTTCTTCTTCTTCTTCTACTTTATTTTCATCTTCTTTGTCTGCTTGCTCATCTTCCACTTCTTCTTCTTCCTCCTCTTCTTCTTCTCCTTCTCCTTCTTCTTCTCCTTCTCCTTCTTCTTCTTCTCCATATTTTTTTCCTCTTCTTTTTATTCTTTCTCTTCATGATCATCATCATCATCTTCTTCTTCTTCTTCTTCTTTTTCATCTTCTTCTTCTCTTTCATCTTCTTCTTTTCCATCATCTGGTTCTTTTTCTTCTCCTTCTTCTTTATCATGTCTCCTTCTCCTTCTTCTTATTCTTCTTCCTCATCTTCTTCTTCTTCTTGTTCATCGTCGTCTTTTTCCTCTTCCTCCTCTTATTCTTCCACTTCTTCTTCCACTTCTACTTCATCATCCTCCTCTTCTCCCACTTCTTTTTTGTCCTTCTTCTTCTTCTTCTTCTTCTCCTTCATATTCTTCTTCTTCTTCTTCTTCTTCTTCTTCTTCTCTTCCTCTTCTTCTTCATCTCCTTCTCCTTGTTCTTCTTCCTCTTTTTATTCTTCGTCTTCTTCTTCATCCTTTCTTTCTCTTCTTCCACTTCTTAATCTTCTTACTGTTGTTACTCTTCTTCTTCTTCTTCTTCTTCATCTTATTCTTCTTCTTCTTCATCATCTCTTCTTCTTCTTCATCATCTTATTATTCTTCTTCTTTTACTTCTTTTTCGTCTTCTTCTTCTTCTTCTTCTTTTTCTTCTTCTTCTTCTTCTTCTTCTTTCACTCTTTCCTTTTCTTCTTCCTCTTCTATTTCTTCATTTGTTCTTCTTCTCCCACTTCTATTCTTCTTCCCCTCCTCCTCCTTCTTCTTTTTTTTCTTCTTCTTCTCCATCTACTTCTTCACATCTTCTTCTTTTTCTTCCTCGTCTTCTTCTTCTTCTTCTTCTTCTTCTTCTTCTTCTTTCTCTTCTTCTTCTTCTTCTTCTTCTTCTTCTTCTTCTTCTTCTTCTTCTTCTTATTGTTCTTCTTCATCTAGTTCTTTTTATTCTACTTCTTTGTCTTCTTCTTCCACCTCTTCCTATTCTTCTTCCACTTCTTGTTCTTCTTCCTCTTCATTATTCTTCTTCCTCTTCTTGTTTTTCTTCTTCTTCTTCTTCTTCTTCTTCCTCCTCTTCTTATTCTTCTTTTTCTCCTTCTTCTTCCCCTTTTCTTCTTTTTCTACTTCTTCTTGTTCTTGATCTTCTTCTTCTTCTTCTT
>JAIUJO010002920.1:32500-36303 GCA_023846275.1 Vanilla planifolia | reverse complement strand
GAAGATGAAGAAGAAGAAGAACTATAAGTAGAAGAAGAAGAAAAAGAAGAAGAAGAAGAAGAAGAAGAGGAATAACAAAAAGAAGCAGAAGATAAAGAAGAAGTAGAAGAAGTGGAAGAATATGGAGAAGAAGTCAAAGATGAAGATGAAGAAGAATAAGAAGGAGGCAAAGGAGTAGCAGAAGAAAAAAATAAGAAGAAAAGGAAGAGAAAGTAGAAGAAGAAATAGTGGTAGAAGAAGGAGGCCAAGCAAGAGAGGAAGAAAAAGAAGAAGAAGAAGAAGAAGAACTAGAAGGTGAAGAGGAAGAAATAGTAGTAGTAGTAGAAGTAGAAGAAAAATAGGAAGAAGAAGTAGAAGTAAAGAAAAAGAAGAAGTAGAAAAAGGAGAAGAAAAGAAAAAGAATAGGAAGAAGAGGAAGAAAATGAAGAGGAACATAGAGAAGTAGAAGAAGAAGAAGAAAGAAAAGAAAAGGAACAAGAAGAAGTTGAAGGAGAAGAAGTGGAAGAAGAAGAAGAAGAAGAAAAAGTTGAAGAAGAAGAAGAAGAAGAAGAAAAGGAAGAGGAAGAAGAAAGCGAAGAACAAGAATAGAAGAAAAGGAAGAAGGAGATAAAGTAGAAGAAGAAAAATAGGAAGAAGATGAAGAAGAAGAAGAAGAAGATGGTGAAGAAGAAGAAGAAGATTATGAAAAAGAGGAAGAAGGAAAAGGAGAAGAAGGAGGAGAAGGAAACAAAGAAGAAGAAGATGATGATAAAGAAGATGAAGAAGAAGAGGAGGAGGAAAATCAAGAAGAATAATAATAAAAAGCAGAAGATGTTTATGAAGATGATGATGAAGTATATGAAGAAGGAGGAGAAGGAGAAGAAGCAATAGTAATAATAGAGAAAGTAGAAGAAAAGGAAGAAGAAGAAGATGCAGAGGGGATGAGAAAAGAGAACGAGATGAAGATGAAGAAGTAGAAGAGCAAGAAAAAGAAGTAGAGGAAGAAGAAGGGGAAGAAGAACAAGAAGAAGAGAAAAGACAAGAAGATGAAGAAGAAGAAGAAGTAGTAGAAGAAAAAGAAAAAAAGATGAGAAGAAGGAAAAGAAGAGGAAGAAGAAGAGAAAATAGAAAAAGTAGAAAAAGAAAAATAATTAAAAGAAGAAGAAGAAGAAGAAGTGGAAGGAGAAAAAGAAGGAGAAGAAGAAGTAGTAGTAGTAGAAAAAAGACTGGGTGAAGAAGAAGGAGAAAAGAAGAAAAATGAGAAGAAGATGAGGAACAAGAAAAATAAGAAGAATTGGAATTAAGAAAACAAGAAGTAGTAGTAGAAGAAGAAGAAGAAGAAGAAAAAGAAGAGAAAGAAGAAGAAGAAGAAAGAGAAGAAGATGAAGAAGAAGAAGAAAAAGAAGAAGCAGGAGAAGAAGAGGAGGAGGAAGAACAAGAACGAGAAGAAGAAGTTGAGGAAGAAGGAGAAGAAGAAGTGAAAGGAGAAGATGGAGAGAAATGAAAAGAAGAAGAAGAACAACAAGTGGAACGAGAAGAAGATGGGAAAGAAGAAGAAAAAGAAGTAGAAGGAGACGAAGAAGAAACAAGAGAAGAAGAAGAAGATGTAGAAGAAGAAGAAGTAGAAGAAGTAGAAGAAGTAGAAGGAGAGGAAGGAGAAGAAGATGGTGAAGAAGAAGAAGAAGAAGACAGACAAATTAGAAGGAGGATGAGAAGAAGAAGAAGAAGAAAAAGAAAAAGAAGAATAAGAAGAAGAAGAAGAAGAAGAAGAAGAAGAAATGAAGGAAGAAGAAGAAGTAGAAATAAACGAAGAAGAAGAAGATTAAGAGGAAAAAGAAGAAGGAGAACAACATGAATAAGAAGAAGAAGAAGGCAAAGAAGAAGAAGAAGAAGAAGAAAAGAGAAGAAGAAGAAAAACAAGAAGAATAAGAAGACGAAGAAGAAAAAGAAGAAGGAGAATAAGAAGTGGAATAAGAAGAAGAAGAAGAAGAAGAAGAACAAGGGGAAGAGGAAGAAGAAGAAGAAGAAGAACAAGAAGAAGATGGAAAAGAAGAAGGATAATAAGAAGGAGAAGTAGAGGAAGAAATAGTAGAACAAGAAAAAGAAGAAGAAGAACAGGAAGGAAAATAAGACCATAAAGAAGAAGAAGAAGAAGTAGATATAGACGAAGAAGAGAAGTAGAAGAAGAAGATGATGATGATGATGATGATGATGATGAGGAATAAGAAGAAGAAGAAGAAGAAGAAGAAGAAAAAGAAATAGTAGTAGTAGAAGAATTGGAAGGAGAAGAAGATGGAGAAGAAGAAGAAGAAGAAGAAGGAGATGAAGAAGAAGAAGGAGAAGAAGAAGAAGAAGAAGAAGAAGAAGAAAAGAAGAACAAGTAGAAGAAGAGGAAGATGATGATGATGAAGAAGAAGAAGAAGGAGGAGGAGGACAAGAAGAAGAAGAAGCAAAAGAAGAAGAACAATAGGAAGTAGAAGAAGAGGAAGAAGAAGGAAAAGAAGAACAAGAATTAGAAGGAGAAGTAGAGGAAGAGTAAGACGATGAAGGTGAAGAAGAAGGGCAAGTAGAAGAAGAAAAAAAACAAGTGGAAGAAGAAGAAGAAGTTTTCAAAGAGGAAAAGGAAGAAAAGGAAGAGGAAAAAGAAGAACAAGAAGAAGAAGAAGAAGAAGAAGAAGAAGAAGAAGAAGAAGAAGAAAAGAATGAAGAAGAAGAAGAAGAACAAAAAGAGCAAAAAGACAAAGAAGAAGAAGAAGAAGATCAGGAAGAAGATGAACAAAGAGAAGAAGGAGAAGAAGCAAAAGAAGAAGAAAAGGAAGAAGAAGGACAAGGACAAGATGAAGGAAAAAGACAAGAAGGCGAAGAAGAAGAACAACAACTAGAAAAAAAAGAAGATGATAACGATGAAGCAGAAGAAGACGAAGAAAAAGAAGATGACGATGATGATGATGAAGAGAAAGAAAAAGAAGAAGAAGAAGAGGAATAGGAATAAGAAGAAGAAGACAAAGAAGAGGAAGACAAAAGAAGAAGAAGAAGAAGAAGAAGAAGTAGAACGAGCAGAAGAAGAAGGTGAGGAAGAAGATGAAGAAGAAGAAATGGAAGAAGATGGAGAGGAAGGGGAAGGAGAAGAAGAAGAATAAGATGATGTGCAAGAAAAAGGTAAAGAAGAAGAAAAAGGACAAGAAGAAGAAGAAGAAGAAGAAGTAGGAGAAGAATAAGAAGAAGAAAAAGAAGTAGAAGGAGAAGAAGGAAAAGAAGATGCAAAAAAAGAAGAAGAAGAAGAAGACGAAGAAGAAGAAGAAGAAGAAGAAGAGGGAAGAAGAAGAAGAATAAGAAGAAGAATGAAAATAAGAAAAATAAGGAGTGAACTAAGAAGAAGAAGAATAAGAGGTAGAAGAAGAAGAACAACAACAACAAAAACAAGAAGGCAAATAAAGAAGAAGAAGAAGGAGCAAAAGAAGAAGAAGAAGAAGAAGAAGAAGAAGAAGAAGACGAAGAAAGAAGAAGAAAGAAGAAGAAACAAAAGAAGAAGAAGAAGAAAAGAAGTACATGGGGAAGAAGAAGAAGGAGAAAAAGAAGCAGAGGGAGAAGAAGGAAAGGAAGAAGAGGAAAAAGATGGAGAAGCAAAGGAAGAAGAAGAAGAAGAAGTAGAAAAAGAAGAAGAAGAAGAACAAGAGGAAGAAGAAGAAAAAGATAGAGATGAAGAAGAAAATTTAGAAGAAGAAGAAGAAGAATAGAAGATAATGAGGAATAAGAAGAAGAAGAAGAAGAAGAAGAGGGAGACGAAATAGAAGAAGAAGAAGAAGATGAAGAAGAAGAAGAAG
>JAIUJO010002920.1:17500-25000 GCA_023846275.1 Vanilla planifolia | reverse complement strand
GATAAAGAGATGGAGGAAGAAGAAGTTGAATAAGAGGAAGGAAAGAAGAAAAAGAAGAAGAGGAAGAAGAAGAAGAACAAGAAGGAGAAGAAGAAAAATAAGAAGGCGAAGATGAAGAAGAAGAACTAAAAGAACAAGTGGAAGATGAAGAAGTAGAAGGAGAAGACAATGAAGAAGAAGAATAAAAAGCAGTAGAGTAAGAGAAAGAAGGAGGAGGAGAAGTGAAGAAGAAGAGGAAGGGGAAGACGACAAAGAAGAAAAAGACAAAGTAGAAGAAGAGGGAAAAGAAGAGGAAGAAGAAGAAGAAGAATAAGGAGAAGAAGAAGAAGAAGAAGAAGAAGAAGAAGGAGAACAAGAAGAAGAGGAAGAAGTATAAGAGAAGAAGATGATGCAGAAGAAGAAGAAGGAGAAGAAGAAAAAGAGGAAGAAGATGAAGAAGAAGTAGAGGATGAACAAGAAGTAGAAGATGGAGAAGAAGAAGACGAAGAAGAAGTTGTAGAAGAAGAAAAAGAAGAAGAAGAGGAAGAGGAAGAAGAAGAGGACGGAGAAGAAGAAGAAGAAGAAAAAGAATAAAAAAAAGTAGAAGGTCGCAAAGAAGAGGACGAAGAGGAAGAAGATGATGAAGAAGAAGAAGAAGCAAAATATGAAGATGATGGTGATGATGAAGAAGAAGAAGAAGAAAATGAAGATGTTGATCACGGTGATGATGAAGATGAAGAAGAAGAAGAAGAAAGAGAAGAAGAAGAAGGGGAAGAATAAGAATAGTAATAATATTAAGAAAAGAAGAAAGAGAAGAAAAAGATGAAGAAAATGATGAAGAAAAAGAAGGAGAAGAAGAAGAAGAAGAAGAAAAAGAAGAGGAAGAAGAAGAAGAAAAAGAAGAAAGGGAAGAAAAAGAGGAAGTAGAGTGTGGAGAAAAAGAAGAAGAAGAAGAGGAAGAAGAAGTAGGCAAAGAAAAAGCAAAAGTATAAGAAGATGAAAAAGGAGAAGAAGAAGAAGAAGTAGAAGTAGATGAAAACATGGAAGAAGAAGAAAAAGAAGAAGAAGAAGAGGAAGAAGAAGACAAAAAAGGAGAAGATGAAGACCCAGAAGATGAAGAAAAAGAAGAGGAATGGCAAGAAGAAGAAAAAGAAGAACAAGAAGAGGAGGAAGAAGAACAAAGGGAAGAAGGAGAAGAAGCAGAAGGAGAAGATAAGGAAGAAGTAGAACAAGGAGAAGAAGAAGAAAAAAGACAAGAAGATGTAGAAGAACATGAGGAAGAGGAAGAAGAAGAAGAAGAAGTAGAGGAGCTAGATGAAGAAGAAGAAGAAGAAGGTGACGAAGAAGAAGTGGAAGGAGAAGAGGAAAAAGAAGAAGAATTAAAAGAAGATGAAAAGGAAGAGGGAGAAGAAGAAGAACAAGAAGAATAGTAAATATAAAAAAAGAAGAAGAAGATGAAGAAAATGAAGAATGTGGAGAAGGACAAGAAGAAGAATAGTAATAAGGAGATGAAGGATGAGAAGGAGAAGAAAAAGAAAAACGAGGAGGAGGAGGAGGAGAAGAAGAAGAAGAAGAAGAAGAAGCGAAAGAAGAAAAGTAATAAGCGGAAGATGGAGGAGGTGAAGAAGAATTAGAAGAAAAAGAAGAAGAACAATAAGAAGAAGGGGAACAAGAAGAAGAAGAACAAAAAGAAAAAGAAGGAGAAGAAGAGGAAGGATAAGAAGATGTAAAAGAAGAAGATGAAGAGGAGGAAGAACAAGAAGAAGAAGGAGAAGAAGAAGGTGAAGAAGATGATGATGAAGAAGAAGAAGAAGAAGTGGAAGATGACAAAGAAGAAGGAGAAGAAGAAGAAGAAGAAGAAGAAGGAGATGGAGAAGAAGAAGAAGGAGAAGGAGAAGAAGAAGAAGAAGAAGAAGAAGAAGGGGAAGAAGAAAAAGAATAAAAATGTGAAAAATAAGGGGGAGAAGATGAGGAAGAAGAAGAAGAAAAAGGTGGAGAAGAGAAGAAGAAGAAGAGAAAGATGAACAAGAACAACAATAATAATAATAATATGTAGAAGAAGTAGTAGAAGAGAAGAAGAGGAAGAAGAAGAAGAAGAAGAGGGAGAAGAAGAGGAAATGGAAGGAGAAGAAGAAGGGCAAGAAGATTAAGGAGTTGAAGAAGAAGATGGAGAAGAAGAAGACGAAGAAGAAGAAGAAGAAGTTGGAGAAGAAGAAGAAGAAGAAGAAGAAGAAAAAGAATAAAAAGAAATAGAAGGTCTTGAAGAAGAGGACGAAGAGGATGAAGAAGAAGAAGAAGATGATGATGTAATGATGATGGTGGTAATGAAGAAGAAGAAGAAAAAATGTTGGAGAAAGAGTAGATGAAGAAGAAGAAAAATAATAAGAAGAAGAAGAAGAATAAGAAGAGAAAGGAGAAAGAGAAGAGGAAGGAGAGGGAGAAGAAAAAGAAGAAGACGAAAAAGAAGAAGAAGAAGAAGAAGGGGAAGAAAATAATAATGATAATAATAATAAGATAAGAAAGAGAAGAAAAAGTAGAAGAAAAAGAAGAAGAAAATGGAGAAAGAGAAGTAGAAGAAAAAGAGGAAGAAGGATAGGACGAAGAAGAAGAAGAAGAAGAGGTGGAACAAGAAGAAGTGGAAGAAGAAGAAGAAAGGCAATAAGAAGAGGAAGTAGAGCAAGGAGAAAAAGAAGGAGAAGAAGAAGAAGAAGAAGAAGAAGTAAGAGAACAAAAAGAAGAAGTAGAAGAAAATGAAAAATAAGAATAAGTGGAGGAAGGTGAAGAACAAGAAGAAGAAGAAAAAGAAGAAGACGAAGAAGAGGAACAAGAAGGAGAAGAAGAAGATAGAGAAGAAGAAGGAGAAGAAGATGAACAAGAAGAATAAGAATAACAAGATGAAGACGTAGAAGAAGAAGAATAGGAAGAAGAAGAAGAAGGAGGAGAAGGAGAAGAAGAAAAAGAACAAGGAGAAGAAGAAGTTGATGAAAATGTGGAAGAAAAAAAGAAGAAGAAGACGAAGAAGGAGAAGAAGAAGAAGACGAAGATGATGAAGAAGAAGAAGAAGAAGAAGAAGAACAATTTGTAGTAGAAGAGGAGGATGAAGAAGAACAAAGAGGAGAAGAAAAAGAATTGAATGAAGAGAAAAGAAGATGTAGGAGAAGATGGAGGTGGAGAAGAAGAAGAAGAAATAGAGGAAAAGGAACAAGAGAAAGAAGATGAAGACGAAGTGGAAAAATAATAATAATATTAATGATTATAAGAGGAAGATGAAGGAGAAAATGGAGAAGTTGGAGTATTAAAGGAAGAATAAAAAGAGGAAGATGAAGAGAAAAGAGAAGAAGAAAAACAAGGAGAAGAAGAAAAAGAAGAAGATGGACAAGAAGAAGAAAGAGAAGAAGAAGAGAAGGAAAAGGAGAAGAAGAACGAGAAGAAGAAGAAGAAGAAGATCATGGTGATAAAGAAGTAGAAGAAGAAGAAGGAGAAGAAAAAAGTAGTTAAAGAAGAAGAGGAAGAGGATGAATAATAAAAAAAGAAGATGTAGATAATGATGATGATGATGAACAAAAAGAAGAGCAAGAGAACAAGAAGAAGAAGAAGAAGAGGTAGTAGTTTAGGGTAAAGAAAAAGAAAAAGAAGATGAAGAAGGAGGAGTAGGGGATGAGGAAAGTGAGGGAGAAGAAGAAGAAAAAGAAGAAGAAGAAGAACAAGAAGAAGTAGAGGAAGAAGAAGATGAATAAGAACAAGAACAAGAAGAAGAGGAAAGAGAAGAAGAAAAAGAAGAAAAAGAGGAAGCAGAAGAAGTAGAAGATGAGGAAAAGAAGAAGATGAAGAAGAAGAAGAAGTAGAGGATGAAGAGTAAGAAGTAGAAGAACAAGAAGAAGAAGAAGTAGGAGAAGTAGAAGAAGAATAAAAAGAAAAAAAGTAGTAGTAGAAGAAGAAGCAAAAGAACAAGAAGAGGAAGGAGAAGAAGATGGAGAAGAATAAGGAGGAGAAGGAGGCGAAGAAGAAAATAGAGAAGAGGAGGAAAAGTGAGCAAAAGTGGGAGAAGAAGAAGAAGAATAAGAAGAAGAGGAAGAAGTTGAAGAATAAGAAGAAGAGGGGGAAGAAGAAGAAGAAGTAGAAGAAGAAGAAAAATAAGAAGAACAAGAAGAAGAAGAAGAAAAGGAAAAAAAGAAAGAAGAAGAAGAACAAGAAGAACAAGAAGAAGAGGAAGAAGAGGAAGAAGAAGAACCAGAAGTAGAACAAGAAGAAGAAGGACAAGAAGATGAACAAGGAGAACAAGAAGATTGGGAAGAAGAAGTGGAAGGCCAAGAAGAAGGGGGAGGGGAAGAAGAAGAAGAAGACGAAAAAGAAGAAGTGGAAGACGAAGAAAAGAATAAAAAGAAGTAGAAGGTCACAAACAAGAGGATGAAGAGGTAGAAGAAAATGATGATGATGATGAAGAAAAAGAAGAAGAAGAACAAGAAGAAGAAGAAAAAGATTAAGAAGAACAAGAAAATGGAGAATGAGAAGAGGAAGGAGAAGGAGTAGAAGAAGAAGAAGAAGAAAAAGAAGGAGAAGTAGGGGAAGATGAATAATAATAATAATAATAAGAAAATAAGAAAGAGAAGAAGAAGAAGGAGAAGAAAAAGAAGAAGAAGAAGAGGAAGAAGTAGAAGAAGAAGAAGAAGAAGAAGAAGAAGAAAAGGAAGAAGAAGAAGAGGTAGTAGAGTAAGGAGAAAAAGAAGGAGAACAACAAGAAGAAGACGAAGAAGAAGTAGAAGAAGTAAAAGAAGAAGAAGAAGAGATGAAAAACGACCAAAACAAGAGGAAGATAAAGAACAAGAAGGATAGGAAATTTTAGAAGAAGAACAAAGGAAAGAAGAAGGAGAAGAAGAAGAAGAAGAAGAAGAAGAAGAAGAAGGAGAAGAGTAAGAAGATGAAGAAGAAGTAGAAGAAGAATAAGAAGAAGAAGGAGAAGGAGAAGAAGAAGAAGTAGATATATAAAAATTTCTTGAAGACGAGGAAGAAGAATAAGAAAAAGAGGAAGAAGTAAAAGTAGAAGAAGAAAAGGAAGAAGAACCAAAAGGTGAAGAGGAAGAAGAAGAAGAATTTGAAGTAGTAGTAGAAGAAGAAGTAGTATAAGGGGGAGGAGAAAAAGAAGAATTAGAAGAAGGGGAAGAAGAAAAAGGAGAAGATGGAGGAGGAGAAGAAGAAGAATAAACTAGGGAAAAGAAATAAGAAGAAGAAGAAGGAGAAGAAGTGGAAGAAGAAAAAGAAGAAGAAGAAGAAGAAGAAGAAGAAGAAGAAGAAGATGAAGCAGAAGAAAGAGAAGAAGAAGTGGAAGAAGAACCAGAACAAGGAGAAGAAGAAGAAGAAGAAGAAGAAGAAGAAGAAGACTAAGTAGAAGAAGAACAAGAAGAAGAAGAAGGCAAAGGAAAAGCTGGAGACGGAGAAGAAGAAGAAGATCATGATAATAAAGAATAAGAAGAAAAAGCAGAAGAAGTAGAAGAAGAAGAGAAAGAACAAGAATAATAATAAGAAGAAGAAGATGTTGATGATGAAGACGATGAAGAAGAAGAAGAAGGAGAAGGAGAAGAAAAAGAAGATTTTTTAGTAAATGAAGAGGATGAAGAAGAACAAGAAGGAGACGAAGAAGAAGAATTGGATGAAGTGGAAGAAGAAAGAGAGGATGGAGGTGGAGAAGAAGAAAAAGAAATATAAGAAAAGGAAAAAGAAGTAGAAGATTGAGAAGAGGAAGAAGAAGAAGAAGAAGAAGAAGAATAAGAAGAGAAAGGAGAAGGAGAAGAGGAAGGAGAGGGAGAAGAAAAAGAAGAAGAAGAAGAAGAAGGGGAAGGAAATAATAATAATAACAATAATAATAAGAAAAGAAATAGAAGAAAAAATAGAAGAAAAAGAAGAAGTCGAAGTAGAAGAAGAAGAAGAAGGAGAGGAAGAAGAAGAAGAAGAAGAAGAAGAAGAAGAGGTGAAAGAAGAAGAAGAAGAAGACGAAGGAGAAGAAGCAGAAGAAAAGGAAGAAGAAGAGGAAGTAGAGCAAAGAGAAAAAGAAGGAGAAGAAGATGAAGAAGAAGTAAGAGAAGAAAAAGAAGAAGTAGAACAAGATGAAAAATGAGAACAAGTGGAGGAAGGTGAAGAACAAGAAGAAGAAGAACAAGAAGAAGAAGAAAAAGAAGAATACGAAAAAGAGGAAGAAGAAAAAGAAGAAGATAGAAAAGAAGAAGGAGAAGAAGATGATGAAGAAGAAGAACAAGAAGAAGAAGAATAACAAGATGAAGATCTAGAGGAAGAAGAATAAGAAGAAGAAGAAGGAGAAGGAGAAGAAGAAAAGGATGAAGAAGAAGAAGTTGATGAAAACGTGGAAGGAAAATTAGAAGAAGAAGACGAAGAAGGAGAAGAAGAAGAAGATGAAGATGATGAAGAAGAAGTCGAAGGAGAACAATTTCAAGTAGAAGAGGAGGATGAAGAAGAACAAAGAGGAGAAGAAGAAGAAGAATTGAATGAAGAGGAAGAAGAAGAAGTAAGAGAAGACGGAGTTGGAGAAGAAGAAGAAGAAATAGAGGAAAAGGAACAACAAAAAGAAAATGAAGAAGAAGTGGAATAATAATTATAATAATAATAAGAGGAAGATGAAGAAAATGGAGAAGTTGGAGTATTAAAGGAAGAAGAAGAAGAAGAGGAAGATGAAGAGAAAGGGGAAGAAGAAAAACAAGAAGAAGAAGAAGAAAAAGAAGAAGGACACGAAGAAGAAAGAGAGGAAGAAGAGAAGGAAAAGGAGAAGAAGAAGGAGAAGGAGAAGAAGAAGAAGATCATGGTGATAAAGAAGTAGAGGAAGAAGAAGGAGAAGAAAAAAGTAGTAAAAGAAGTAGAGGAAGAGGACGAATAATATAAAAAAGAAGAAGATCTTGGTAATGTTGATGATGATGATGATGATGAAGAACAAAAAGAAGAGCAAGAGAACAAGAAGAAAAAGAAGAAGAAGAGGTAGTAGTATGGGGAAAGAAAAAGAAAAGTAGAAGAAGGAGTAGGGGATGAGGAAAGAGAGGGAGAAGAAGAAGAAAAAGAAGAAGAAGAAGAATAAGAAGAAGTAGAGGGACAAGAAGTAGAAGAAGAAGAAAAAGAACAAGAAGAAGAGGAAAGAGAATAATACAAAAAAAATAAAAACTGGAGGAAGAAGAAGTAGAAGATGAGGAAAAAGAAGAAGAAGAAGAAGTAGTGAATGAAGAGTAAGAAGTAAAAGATAAAGAAGTACTAGAAGAAGGAGAAGGAGAAGAAGAAGAAAAAGAAGAAGAAGAAGAAGAAAAGAAGAAGAAGTAGTAATAGAAGAAGAAGAAGAAGAAGAAGAAGAAGAAGAAGAGGAAGGAGGAGCAGATGGAGAAGAATAAGGAGGAGGAGGGGAAGAAGAAAATGGAGAAGAGGAAGAAAAGTGAGAAAAAGAGGAAGAAGAAGAAGAATAAGAAGAAGAGGAAGAAGTTTAAGAAGAAGAGGGGGAAGAAGAAGGAGAAGTAGAAGAAGAAAAAAACT